>CM062650.1:42456083-42536083 GCA_031772095.1 Zeugodacus tau
TGTTCAAGGAACATCTAGTGTTCAAGGAACATCTAGTGTTCAAGGAACTTCTAATATTCTAGGAACATCTAATGTTCTAGGAATATCTAATGTTCTAGGAACATATAGTGTTCAAGGAACATCTAGTGTTCAAGAAACATCTAGTGTTCAAGGAACATCTAGTGTTCAAGGAACATCTAATGTTCTATGGACATCCTGTGTTCAAGGAACATCTAATGTTCTAGGAACATCTAGTGTTCTAGCAACATCTAGTGTTTTAGGAGAACCTACGGTACTATGAGAACCCAGTAAAATGTTATGAAAAGTAAATGTCTTGATAAACATATCAATTCTGTTATTATTTCTAATTGTTTTTAGATAAAATCGACGAATATCTCCTTAAGTCAACATTAAACAAATCCATAAATTAGGTATAGATAGAACCGCTTCTAATAAGAAAGTATTCCCACTAACTACAATACCACATATTAAGTAAAAATATTTCTATAGAGTTTTCCTTCCAATATCATTTCAGAGTAGGGAAATCTTTATTCCAAAAGTTCGCAATTTGTAAAGTCAGAAACCGGATCGAACCAAAGTTAAGGTATTCGACCAAGCTGCTGTGCTATAAATATTATGAAGTCTCTATGATATCTGTATGCTTTCATATAGAGAGAGACTCATTAATTGAGTATCAAATATAAATCTCTGATATTAAATATCTTTCCAATTATAAAAAACCAACAAATGTGAATAAAAATAGAAATACTAGTTGATTCATTTGTCGAAACGCTTAGATCTTTTTGTAACTTAGGAAGAAAGAAGTGTAAAGAAGATATTTAATAGAAATATAGATCAGTTTGTTTTCTGCTTCAATGAATAATAAAAATGTTACAACCTTCAACTGAAGCCTATGCTACCAAAAGAGATATAGCTGACATTTAGTCTGCACTATATTAATTGTTGTCCAATATGGTATGAAGATTTTTAATGATCACAATTCCATTGCAAAATTCCATAATCTCTTGTGCTTTTGGGTCTTCGTTTCTTTTGTAAAATTTATATAATTTTTTGTTGAACAATCTGTTGATTTTCAATTTTATCATAAACGAAGATAGTCTTGACAGTTTAATATAATTTGTTTCTATAAAATTGTTAAGGTTCGCAAAAATTAGCTGAGTACAACATTTGGTCTATGGGTCTTAACAAATGTTTTCAGATGTTATACTTCGAAAGATCAAGAGGATCATTTGCTGGGTTTGAAGTCCACATTGATTAGTTAGAATCAATGGTAATATGGATCAATTTTTTTATATGAAGAATACTAATAACAAAGCAGTTATATGGTTCTTTGCTTTTGCTACTAAACTTACATATATTTTGTGAGAGAATATAAAACGTTTGAAAAATCTATTTTTTGCCTATAAATACCAGAGTTTTGCGTGGATGACAAGTAGTTTTAAAATATAACAGTTACGCTAAATGGCACTAACCAAATAAATAATTGCACGTATTTAGTTATCTGATTTGCTAATGAAAAAAAAAAAATCGTTAAATATCACGATACGTTTGATATTTGGGTGATCACTTCAAAATGTGACACAGCAACATTTTATTGACTGAATTCATTTATTTATACAGAATAATGAATTTTTATGTTTTCTGGGAAAGCAAATTATTGCTAATATACATGACTGTATACGCTACGCAAATTAACCGCTTATGTAGAAAAGTAAGTCTTGAATTTTATGGACTTATTTAACTGCCTGCGTATTTTTAATATAATATTATTTCTTTTTTTTTATAATTTCCTTTTGTTTAATACTTTTTTTCTTTTTATTAATAATAATTACGGAATTCGTGGTGAAATAGCAGTGCACAAACCTATAGAGCTACATATGTGGGAACATCGCTATGGACATATGTATGTATATATTTGTTGAGCGACAAAATTTCGTTATCTCTTAATTGTCAGTCAGTGCAAAGTAAACAAAGCACTTTTACTATATTATATGTATATGTATATTTATAAATATTTTTTAAACTTTCTCAAGCTTATACTAAGTATAAACGTAATTAAATTTTCATTTAGACTAAATACGCTCGACATGCTAGCGGGAGAGCTTTTAAGTATTCATAGAATAGAATTCAATAAATACGCTTTGAGATAGCCGCTGTGGCGTATGCAAATTATCAGCATACATACAAACAAATATACATATGAGCATACATATGAACATGTATGCATATTTTCGCCAATCGAGCGCCTCTGTGCATATTTCGACTCATGTTTTGTCAACGCCGCCAAATAAAAAAAAAAAATAATAAATAAAATAATGCAAAGAAACGAAATTATCGCCACTGTCTAGGCCACTTTTGGCCAGCCAAGCATGTCAACGAGTGCGATCGTTAAAAAGGAGTTGCAAGCAGGCGCAACATCACATACAGAGAAAAGCAGGGACAACGTCTGCGGAATGCATGCTTGGGACACCTATTTTTAAACTTCAAATAAATAATAGTCGTCAGTCAGTCAGTCAGTGAGTGAGTGAGTGAGTTGAAAGGCGCACAAAACACTTTCGTGTCACGTCGCGTGCAACAAATTGACAATGAATCAGCGAAAATAGAAGATATAAATTGAAAAGAAAGAATTCTCATTCTTTTTATTATCGGTTCTTTGTCTGTCTGTATGTATGTATGCATTGTGGGTATTATTTTTGTTGTGTTGTTATTATTTTTTTTATTTTTTATTATTTTTGTTTTTATTGTTGTTGTTATGAAGCGTATATTTTCGTTTCAAGTATTGGCGGTGGTGAATTTGCTGACAGAAGGGAGTTCACTTGCTTGACTATTATTGGTATGTCTGTTTGCTACAAAATATACGTGACAAAAATTTATTAACGCTCAAAGAGATGTTGAGTCTAATTTTCATTACAAAAACAAAAAAAAAACAATAATGAAAACAATTTAGAACAATTTGAGTACAAATAGAGTTTGTTAGTGATTTTATCACTGTGGTGCGACAGAATGTTGGCAACAACAACTAACAAAAGTGAAGTGTGGATGAAAGCGTTCAATTTAAAAGAAAAGCAATAAAAAATTAAAAAAAAAAAAATTTGAAAAAATTAAAAAAAAAATTGAAAAAAATTAAAAAAAAAATAAAAAAAAAAATCATAAAAAATAAATACCATAAAAAAGTAAAAAAAGCATTAACAAAAACAACAAAAGCAAAAAATAAAAATAAAAAAAAACAATAAAAAATTACAAAAAAAAAAATTAAAAAAAAAATCATAAAAAATAAACACAAAAAAAAGTAAAATTTTTATTAACAAAAACAACAAAAGTAAACAAAAATACAATAAAAAAGTAATAAATCCAACACAGCTGTGTGAACACACGCTTCAAGCGCACTACTTAGAACAACAACATGCAGAGCAACGCTCCACGGCACACCACACTGTGCACCAATCGCTGTAATCATTTTGATCGTCATCAAGATGCATCGATTGTTTAATATTCAAGGAGTGCCACAAATGCCTACAGAGCTCTCATCTATACATCGGTATGTATGTAAGCAGGCATATTCATAAACCTATAAATATGCAAATATGCACGTACATGCTCCAGCGAAAATTCCAATGTGGAAATTATGAAAACAAGTGGAGCAAGGGGACACCCGAGAATGACATAAAATTATGCGCTGACACTCGTGCGATCGTCACATTATAGTGTCTATATCCACTTAGAATCGATGATATCGATCGCAGCGCAGAAGGAAGTAGAAAAGCAAAGACAGCCAGCAAACAACCAACAATAAAAACAAAAAACACAGATCTGTATATAAGAGTGTAAGAAACCAATCGCCGTTGCGTGGGTTGTCATTCAATTTATTTATTTATTATTATTATTGTTGTTGTTATGTTTTGTGTGTGTGTGCTAACATGCAGACAAAGCGCTGGACTGATGAATGATTTTGACGTAGCAATTGAATGAAATGCAGAGGAGTTGCATGACCGTGCGGAGACGACGACGACGACGACGACGCCGTGAGTGTTGCAACACCTTAAAAATCGGCGATAATAAAAATAGATTGATCGTTGTTAATAGCCATAAACGGTGCGCTGGGCCTATGCGGGTCTATGCATATGTATGTATGTATGTATATATGCACTTATGTAAATGACAATGGCAAGACGCACCCACGAAAGGCGTTTACGACCTAATGGAGTATAAAATAATGGATCGGACATACTAATTGCTGTAATAAAATCACGTACAAGCTATAAATAAACCTATTTGCTTGAAGTTTACGCAGTCTTTGCGAGGCGTAGCATAAATGTATTATATCAAAGTTATAAGTGTGGTTGATACGATCATTTCCTGATATTTAATTATGTAGAGTTTTCATAATTTTGATTGATTGATAGTTTATTAATAATAAAATATTGTCATGGAACGAACTTTTTTTTTGTATTTGATCCATATTGCTATTGACTTATTAGATCTTATCAGACCCTATCACGAACTCAAAACTATATATTCGATGATAGAACATAGCCTACATCTAAAATCGTCTACAATCTAGTAGTAGTACATAGGCAACAATGGCAAGAGATACTCAATGACGTCGTTATACATATCTTACTTCTGTCATCTGCTCAAACAACTTTTCAGGAACAGTAGAAGTTAGAAGTAGAATAATGGGCCTACTGATGACTGAACTATATTTTAAATGGATATTTTAGAGACAAGAGCCAACAACAGACTAACCAAAATAAATAAAGATGTTGCCCACTCGAAATAGCGAAAGAATTTTTTCAAAGAGCCTCAGGCGAATTAAAATTATTTTTACGTCAGTTCTAATTATTTTTTTTTGAACAATGCACAGACACTTTATCAAATTTGTCAATAAGTCACTTTGTAGTAAAGCAGTTTATCGACGGAATCAATGATTGCAAGAAAATTTTCCAGATCGAATCCGCTGCGGATTCAATGGTTAGGCCCAATATCAGCGAATTCTAAAAACCAATTGGATATGTTATCTTAAATAATAAATTATCTTGAATACGATCAAACTATCAATATGATAAAAACTGATCCAAATAGAACCCTCCGTGCTAAGAAAATGCTTGCCTAGACTACCTAGACTGCAAGCTTTTAAGCATCCAAGGTACAGGTTAAGAACTCATCAGAACCTAACTGCGTGATCTTAAGGGGTTACGTGGATTTCAGAAACACAAAATTTGGAATTTTTTATCTTATAAAATCGTACAATACGTTTAAAATATTATCCAAAAATATCTAATCAATCCAAGTAAAATTCTAAGATACCTTTTGGAAGTTCCGCCTTTCAGGCCACGTCAGATATAATATCTCAAAAAAATAAAAAAAGTGAGTTTTTTGGTTAAAAATCTGTCAAAAATGTTTTCTTTTTCTTTTTTCGTTTTTCTTTTTTCCTTCGTTGATGAACTAGATTTATCCATTTACTATCGAAAGATTTTTGGTTAATTGCTTTTAGATCAACCAATAATGAGTTATGATGTCCACCTCAAGAACTTTTTTGAGACACATTATGGGAGATGAGGTGTGCCGGCTGAATTTTCGGAATTTTGATGGTATATATTAAAACAAAAATGTAAAAATACCCTTGTTTTCAACCTATGAAACTCACCTAACTTCTTAAGAATACTTCTACCAGCAATCTCTATAACAATCCTCAAACTAATTTACGGTAGATAATGAGATTATTGTTCAAATTTCTTAATCACCCTGATTCAAAGGAACATCTGACCCCGAACATCATCCTGACTCTGAATTTATTCCACAATAGTACTAGTAAATCTTGTTTTAATAAGGCCTCAAAAAATTAGAAAACCCTTCTTGGATTAGCAGGTTTGCAATAATAGTTACATTTTCGTTTTAGGATTGAGTAATCTTTGTAAGAGTAGACTTAAGGGCTTAAGCCACTTTATCACATCTTCAAAATGTGATCTCTCTCAATGAACAAAAAATAAACTTTCATAAAAATATCTAATTAGAACTGCTTCGAAACATCTTGGAACATTCCAAAGGTAGGTTATGTGGAAGATGTTAGCAATAATCGGATAACCTCGGATATAGAGAAATATTCTTTGCCAAACTTACTGCTCAATATTGGAGCATTAAGCATCAAAGCACTATGTGTAAGGAAAATGCTATGATATCGAGATGGTAGAAACTCTGCTTAATCAATTTTAGTGATAGGTTCCACCCAGATACTGGTTCTGTAGTCGCCGATTGCTACTCAATTTTATACGCGCGCTCATTTCTCAAAGCTTTCTTTTGCGACCTCCTTATCATCATCTGTGTCTCAACCGACCAGTCCTCACGCAGGCACATTAACCTAATGCCACTATGCTAAACTATTTTATTCATATCTAGACGATGTGTGACAGCATTTTGCTGCGCTTAATTGCACTTGTTGTCACGCATGTAGTATGCTGGTAGAGCCTATCATTAAGTTGAAGAATTTATTTACACACTTCATAGCAACTTCCAAGGACATTAGCGCGTTGCTAAAGAGGCACTCCACTAGGCGGACACTGACCAGGGAGAGTACAGGCAATGGCTGGGCAGGAGTTTAACAATTAAGTATGTGTATCTTCAGCTTACTAGAATTACGGTGAGCAATAACTTGTTATTAAATTTAAATATAACTATTTGACGTGTTTAATGACGCAACACGAGTTCCACGTACCTATTGATTACTTAAGTGCGGAAATATTTTGTAAGTGAGAGAATATTGTACTTGGAACGGGATTTAAATATTTTTCTGTCGTAGAATTCCGCATTTTCTTGAACTTCTTCCAAAAGTGCGAAATTTAAGAAGCCGTTAACACTGTCGCACGCAGAGGCGGCGGCTGTAATATGTTTTTTTATTAACGCGGACGCGTGTAAAAATTTACCAACTAAAATATTTATTTAGCAAGGGGAAGTACGCACATACAAAAGTACGCGTGTTCAGAAGCGGAGCACACAAAGCGCACCATTTGGTGCCCGCCAGCGTCTCGCATGCTGATCTTACCACAAAACAAATAAAGCGCACACTCCACACACAGCAATACTGGATTATGGCGGCTACTCGTAGGCGCTGACAAAATAAACTCGTTTAGACGCGGTGCAGAGGAGCAGACGCAGACGCAGCACTCAAAGTGCAACGGCGAGCGCCGGCCGGGAGGCCGCTGCCAACCCAGTTTGCGCTGTATTTAGTTATCGCCTGGCTGGGTTCGCATTTAATGTGGCGAATTGTGGCGATTGGCATTGGCAGGATTTTAGCGATGCGTGTGCTTTGTATGCATTTTGCGTGAGCGTCAGCCAATCCCCGGTCATATGACTTGAATACAGGCCTACAAAAACAAATGTTTTTCCACACTGCTGTCGTTGTCACTGTCTCAGTTGCTGTTGCCGTTGCCGTTGCAGCAGGTGGAGTGCGACGCGGCGCGTACAATGTTAGCTGGCAGCCCAGCAAGCGGTCTCGTGTGTCGCGTTATTCGTGCGCCGAAATGCCCTGGCGCGCCATAAAATCAAATCAAATGCAAATAAAACGCAACAACATGCCAGCTTGTCAATAGAACGGCAGCAACACAAACCAAAATGCAACAATGCAACCGTGCAGTTCAGCGCAACGAAAAGTTAAGTCGTAAGCCAGTGTGCCATTGTATTCGTGTGTACATTAAAAATTTGCACTGCCGCGGCGCAAAAGCGTGCCATTCAGGCGTGTGCATGCGCGTTGACAGTGTGATGAAGTTGGCTCTTGTGAGGAAGTTAAGTGAAAAATTAAAGGGTAAATAATAGAGCTTAAAAACCAAAAATATGAAATGAATAATATAAAGAGCTTTAAAGCTTTTGAGATCTTAAGCTTTTCGGATATTAAGTAATTTTTGAACTATAAGAACGGCATAAAAGAGATGATGATGATCAGGAGAGACTTCTTTAATAAATTTCTCTGTAGACCTAACAAGCTTTTTGACTGTAGTGAAAGCTCCCTCAAATATAAATATACTTTTAATAATAATTACAACGCTCAGAAAAACCTTGTGGGATTTTTACTGTAAGTGTGACTTCTTTCTAAGCTTTTTGTAAACATCGTAAAAACTTGATTTAGAGATGAAAATGATCTTAATAAAGTAACACCCAAAGAAGTAGTCATGGACTAATTTCTTGAAATATTTGAATTACTCTTGGTTTTAAACGTAGAAAAAGCTCCGCTTTATGATAGAATAAGCTTTTTATAAAAAAAATTGGGAAAGAACATTCTTGAACTATTATTGTTGTAAAAGAGATTTTCTTAAAACTTGGATATGAAAAACTAAAGGCTTTATTTCAGGGTGGAATAAGCTTTTAATAAAAAAAGCTCGTAGAGGAATAACCTTGAATTAATTCCAAGGTTCCCGGTTGTGAAGGTAATAAAAGCTCCATTTCATGAATATTCTTGTGATATAAAATAAAACTTTCAAAAAAACTGTCTCGGAATAAAGCTCCGCTGCTGATTAAAATACGATTTTAATAAAAAATAAACTTCTGAGAATATTCTTCATGGACTAATATCATTGTTAAAGCTATTTTCTTAAAAACTGGTTATCTATAAATAGTAAAAGCTCCAAGCTTTCAAAACAGAATAAGCTTTCAATAAAAAATGCTCTCAGAGAAATAGCCTTGACCCAATTTCTAAAAGCCAGTTGTGAAGATGGAATATGTTGTTGATATAAAATAAAAAAAGAGTTTTACAAAAGTCGTCTTGAAAAAAAGCTGCACTGCTGGATGGAATAATCTTTTAATAATAAAATAAACTTTTGAGAATAATATTCTTGGTCAAATATCATTTCAAAAATTATATTCTTAAAACCTGGTCGTTAAAAGTAAAAGCTTCTTTTACAGTGGAATAAGCTTTTAATAAAAAAAGCTCTCAAAGGAATAACTTTGAACTAATTTTCAAAAAGCCAGATGTGAAGGTAATGAAATCTCTGTTTCATCGTATAAAAACACAGCTCCAGAAGAAGAATCTTCTATCACTAATTTCGTATTAAAAGAAACTTTCTTAAAAACGAAATAAAAGCCAAAAATATAAAAATTTCAAAAAACACCCCACTGTGCGTCAAGCCATAATTCCATTCGCAGCTAATGAAGTGCACTTTAAGACTTTTGTGATTTTGTTAAGAATTTGCGACTTGAGTGACTACAAGTTTGTAAGAATGCAAACAAAAACAAAAACAAATTGCCGAAAGCCATCAACAAACAAACAAACAAATATGTGCGAAAACCAGGCGTACGTACATATGTATGTATGTATATGTGTTTGAATATAAAACCGCTTATCTGCACGAATTTATGTGGATATTTGATGACCGCACGAACGTGCCTCCAATGGCGTCAAAACGCCGCAGCAGCGCCGCTTCCACCGCAAATCAGAGCTGATAATGTGAAGCAATGCAAACACACACACACACATACATACATCTCTATATGAACAGTTGCAATTGGGCTGCATCATTGTTGTGAGTAAATATGCTTAGCAGAGAGGCGTGCGCGTGTAATTAACCACTTTGATGGATCATTTGAATGTCTTCGGGCCAACATCTGTGTGTGTGTGTGTGTGCACTTTGCACATTGTAACTAGAAACCGACGACGGCAAAAGCGGCAATTGACAATTAGCGCTTTAGCCATGGCAATCGTCCGTATGTAAACTGCTCACCGCGACTCAAATGACTTAATGCGGTGTTGAAGCTCGAACGTCGCCGCTGGAATTCGAGTGATTCAAAGTTCGTGTTTAGCGTGAAGTCAAGCTAATTACAGCCGCACACCGGTCCGGTAGCATTAGTGAATTCGCTGCTTAGCAGAAATTGGAGAGCCGCGCTTGGTTCATGTGTGTGTGTGTGTGTTACTACGTCAGAAACTGGTTAATGAACATTTTTGCAAGTCATGATAGACAAGCATTTTTTACTTTTATTTTTAATATATTTTTTTTTCAACCAAAGCGAATTATGTGCATAAATATGTAAAGTATGCGTTAGTAAGCTTGTCTTATCGCTTAAGTGTGCTAAAAGCATATAGCAGCCTGCAATAGTAGCTCAATTAATACAAATTAAAGCATAGCTAATTAAGTTATATAATTATTTGTTGCATGCATGTTTGCTTACTTAAGTAAATATGCACAAGTGTTTATTGGCTTCTGAATCGATAATGGTCAATTTAAGGTGTAAACAGTGAAAATTTTTATTTTTTTTTTATTTTTTGCAATTATCATTTCAATGAAAAAAGTGGCTATCCAACTGAAATATAGTAGTTAAATTTGGATATTATTTATCTAATAGAAAAAATCGGCTTAGTATGATGTGATCGTACTGAAGATAATATGTGTATATTCATATTTTTTTTATCTAAATATATGTATTAAATCTAAATCTAGCGTTGAATACTGTATAGAATTGCTTTGAGCTATTTATTTCGTTGGCCTTAGAAAGCCTTAGTAACAGTCTTCACCAATTCAATTCTATATGAGTTATATGTACTGAAAGTAGATCTAGAGCTTCCATTATTAAGCTCAACTAAACCTGAAAGCAGTGGCATAGACTGAAATATTATCTAAAGCTCGATTTATCGGTAAGCATTTTCAAACTATATTTTTTAGTTTAAGGGGGTATTCTGGTCTAGAAATTCCAAAAAATCGAAATTTTTTTTTCATATTTTCAAAGTTTAACTATTCAAGTATATGTATACGAGAGGATTTTTCAAAATTTAAATTATTTTCGGAGATATAAGCATTTTTCTGACCTGGCATAAACTGGTTCGGCCGCAACTTAGACTATAAAAAACTTTACCCGAAACTTTAAACGCGTTTTTCTCAAAACTTTTTCGGTACGATACCCACGATTTTTCAGGTTCTACTGGACCGATTTACTTGAAATTTTTATGGACTCTTCTTTATTGGCTTTTCTAGAACTGGAACTAGGCCCATCCCCAAATTTTCATTTTTACTATTTTTAAAAAATTCAAAACAGTCAAAAAAAGTGGTCGAAAAAATTTTTTTTTTTAAACAGTCGCCATTTTGTTATAAAATTTTTTTCAAACTTTTCCCTAGTTCCGGATATTGCGACATTATTCTTGATTAATAATTTTTTTTTTTGGTTTCAGATTGCTAGGAGGGTCGAAATCATGGGTACGGTCAAGTGAAAATTTTTCAAAAGCCCCCACTCCGTCAGCTCATTATTTATTCAATTTTTCACTGTTTTTAGTTTTTAGTTTTTTTCTTTATTCTTTGAATGTTAATAAACAACCAATAAAAAAATGGATAGTAAAAATATTAATTGCCTTTTTTTACGACCTTTCAAAAATTACTTAAAATTTACGCTTCTACACCAGAATACCCCCTTAAACAAATCTGAAATATATATATTACTTATAAAATCTAATCCGATTATTTGTTCAATTATCCATCCGAAAAATCAGCTATAATAATAACAAGTAAGGAAAGGCTAAGTTCGGGTGTAACCGAACATTTTATACTCTCGCAATTTATTTATTTAACTTTATTTATATTATATAATACACAATTTGACCCACATATTCATCATATATATTGTATAAAGTCCATTGAAAGTTGGAAACCCTAATATTAGGTTAGAAGCACCGAGGTCCTCATGTTCGATACATGGGGCCTTAAAAACCTATGGTCCGATTTCGGCGATTTTTAGAATGGGGCTTCCACACTATAAAGGTAGTATTTGTGCAAAGTTCTGCATCGATATCTTCACTAGTGCTACCTTTATATATTGTAAAGATAACGTTTCAGATCGTCTTCAAAGTTCTGGTATATAGGAAGTAGGCGTGGTTGTGAAGCGATTTGGCCTATATTCACAACATATCATTGGGATGTAAGAAAACTATTACAAACCAAGTTTCATTGAAATTGGTCGAGTAGTTCCTGAGATATGGTTTTTGACCCATAAGTGGGCGATGCCACGCCCATTTTCCATTTTGTAAAAAAATCTGAGTGCAGCTTCTATCTGCCATTTCTTATGTGAAATTTAGTGTTTCTGGCGTTTTTCGTTACTGAGTTAACTCACTTTTAGTAAGTTTCAACCTAACCTTTGTATGGGAGGTGGGCCTGGTTATTATCCGATTTCAACTATTTTCATGGTGTGTGGTGGAGTACGTAAGAGAACTGACTGCAGAAAGTTTGGTTTATATAGCTTTATTGGTTTGCGAGTTATATACAAATAACCGATTTGGGGGCGCGGCCACGCCCACTTTCCCAAAAAAATTACATCCCAATATGCCCCTTCCCAGTGCGATCCTCTATTCCAAATTTTACTTTTATAACTTTATTTATGGCTTAGTTATGACACTTTATGTGTTTTCGGTTTTCGCCATTTTGTGGGCGTGGCAGTGGTCCGATTTTGCCCATTTTCGAAAGCAACCCTCTCACGGTCCCAAGGAACGTGTGTTCCAAGTTTCATCAAGATATCTCAATTTTTACTCAAGTTATCCGTTGCACGGACGGACGGACGGACGGACGGACGGACGGACGGACGGACGGACAGACAGACATTCGGATTTTGACTCGTCTCGTCACCCTGATCATTTTGATATATATAACCCTATATCTAACTCGTTTAGTTTTATGACTTACAAACAACCGTTAGGTGAACAAAACTATAATACTCTCTTTAGCAACTTTTGTTGCGAGAGTATAAAAAGCTATAACCCTCTTCTTATCTTAGTATTGATTGATTTTTGGAAGGATATTATTACCTTACTGAACCGACCTTTTCTCAATTAAAGGGCTAATTTATATCGTGATATACAAAAAAATATTATTTCACTACATTAATTTTTAATCGAATACAAATCCAGTTAAAACTGGAACGCAACTCTGCGGGTTGCTGTCAACGCTGTAAATTTGGCAGTGTTTATTGATAAAAAAACGAAAATCTGGTTTCTCAATTATAATTTTAATTTATTAAATTAATTTGTCTGTGCGAAAAGCCTATTACAATGAGACAAATAATATTATTTAACAAGTAAGGAAGGGCTAAGTTCGGGTGCAACCGAACATTTTATACTCTCGCAATTTATTTATTTAACTTAATTAATATTATATAATACACAATTTGACCCACATATTCGTCATATATATTGTATAAAGTCCATTGAAAGTTGGAAACCCTAATATTAGGTTAGAAGCACCGAGGTCCTCATGTTCGATATATGGGGCCTTGAAAACCTAAGGTCCGATTTCGGCGATTTTTAGAAATGGGCTGCCACACTATAAATACAGTTTTTGTGCAAAGTTCTGCACCGATATCTTCACTAGTGCTTACTGTATATATTGTAAAGTAAACGATTCAGATCATCTTCTAAGTTCTGGTATATAGGAAGTAGGCGTGGTTGTGAAGCGATTTGGCCAATTTTCACAACATAGTATTGGGAGGTAAGGAAACTATTACAATCCAAGTTTCATTGAAATCGGTAGAGTAGTTCCTGAGATATGGTTTTTGACCCATAAGTGGGCGACGCCACGCCCATTTTCCATTTTGTAAAAAAATCTGAGTGCAGCTTCCATCTGCCATTCTTTATGTGAAATTTAGTGTTTCTGGCGTTTTTCGTTAGTGAGTTAACCCACTTTTAGTAATTTTCAACCTAACCTTTGTATGGGAGGTGGGCGTGGTTACTATACGATTTCAACTATTTTCATGGTGTGTGGTGGGGTACGTAAGAGAACTGACTGCAGAAAGTTTGGTTTACATAGCTTTATTGGTTTGCGAGTTATATACAAATAACCGATTTAAGGGCGGGGCCACGCCCACTTTCCCAAAAAAATTACATCCAAATATGCCCCTTCCTAGTGCGATCCTCTATTCCAAATTTTACTATTATAACTTTATTTATGGCTTAGTTATGACACTTTATGTGTTTTTGGTTTTCGCCATTTTGTGGGCGTGGCAGTGGACCGATTTTGCCCATTTTCGAAAGCAACCCTCTCACGGTCCCAAGGAACATGTGTTCCAAGTTTCATTAAGATATCTCAATTTTTACTCAAGTTACAGCTTGCACGGACGGACGGACGGACAGACGGACAGACGGACAGACGGACGGACAGACATCCGGATTTCAACTCCACTCGTCATACTGATCATTTATATATATATAACCCCATATCTAACTCTTTTATTTCTTGGTGACACAAACAACCGTTATGTGAACAAAACTATGCTACTCTGTGCAACAGGTTGCGAGAGTATAAAAATCTACTAAATGTTTCTTTTCTCTTTACATAGAAAAGTCCATAGTAGTTTTTTAGGGTTCAGGGTTCCGTGAGCTTTAATTCTTTTTATACTTTCTCAAGTCTATAAAGTATACAACCATCAAGAAAGGATGTGTGACAAGGTTATTTTGACAGACGCAATTTTACTTTTCGACAATTTGTGAACGTTTAAAAAAATATGGGAAGAAAAAGTGATCAAATGGTTGCAGCTGTTATAGCAATTAGTTAGATAGAAAATAATAATGATAAAAAAATAAATAAAAAACATGTTGGAATTTAATAATTTTTACAAACGACTTTAACCTAATTTTCGACACTCAATACTTCGTTTACAATATACTACTTAAAGGTATAGCCTTTAGGAATTAATTGAGGTATTTGATCCGAAACATACAGTAACTCAAAAACACGGAAATAACCTTGTAGATATTGAATACGTGAGACTGTAAGACAACATCATTTCTAATACGATTTTATAATTTAATTTACCTGTATTTTTTATTCTTATCAGTACTTAAAAAAAAAACAAAAAATGTCTATCCCCATGAAGACAACAGGAATGATAAATATTGAAGAAATAAAATTAAAAATTAACCATAATAAATTTTTCCGCACCGTTTGATTTTAATGTACCTACATATGTATATGCATGTACATAAGTGTATGTAAATATATTTACAAATAAAAATAACAAAAACAAAACTGCATCAATTAAAATGCAAACAAAAGAAACACTGATAGTTTCCATTAGGAGAAATTTGCTCACCCAAAGGCGAACACAAAAGAAGCTTAAAGAAACTTATATTGTACATGTAGATATGTATGTCAGTATGTGTTTGCAATGTAGTTAATTGGCCCTTGACGATTGTAAATAAAGAACAGTCATCGGCAACAGCAATAACAACAGCACACAAAGCGCTTAGTATCAATTGAAAATTATTAACAATTACGCAATGTATACTGACATTTCATTTAACTCCCAACACTGGGCAGCAACAGCGCCGTGAACAATGGCAATTGCAATTGCAATTAATCTACAATGACAATAAATATTTTCAGTGACTTATGAAGCATTGCAACAACACATATGGCACGGAGACTAAGGCAGCACGCTGAATGGATGGTGAGAAATTATACAACTTGAGTATAGTGCTTAACTTAATTAAGCGACTTTAAGTCAAACATTTTTAATAAACGATTAAAAAAATAATATTTTTTTGTTTACTTCTTTAGTTGAGTTAAAGTGTGCCAAGGGGTATACCTTTAAGTACAACACTACCTTTAAAAGTGTATATGCATGAGTTGTCGTGTTCGATTCACCACTTCTTGGCTCGATATGCGGAAGCTCTGCGCTCTTATCACAATACATATTCACGCTAGAAAGCTAAGCTATTTTTCAAAACTGATTCGAAGAGAGTCACAGAGAAAGTGTTAGGGAGTCCTTAGACAATAGAAGGCGGTATTTATATTTTCCTGATATAGAAATATTAATTACGGCTTAATTAGGCTGAAATCGAACTAGTCGGATATGCATCAGACGTATACCAATTTAAGAAAGATAGAGAGAGCGGGATAGAATGAGAAAATGGGATGCAGAAAATAGAGTAAGGGAGAGATAATTTGAAAAAGAACCGGCATATAATATTTTTCAGGAAATACTCAAGAACTCAACAAAACTTTAACTGAAAGTGTTCCAGAGGATATAGGGAATTAAGCAATTCTTTATCTATATTGAACTGGTATAAAACTGCATTTTACGTTCGAAAGCGGACAATTATACACTCTACGATATCCGTGAGTTGAAATTAAAAGTTGTTGATAGGAAAGAAACTTTGTCAACTGACGAGTTGAAAGTGTGATTACGATTAGTTCTAAAGTAGTTTATAACCAATTGATCTTACTGAAGAAGGATATAAATACTTAAAGTATTCCATTAAGGTATTCCATAACACCAACAATGTCAGCCTCGAAATCCAGCGCAGAATCACTCTTGCCAACAGGTGCTACTTTGGACTGAGTAGGCAAATGAAAACTAAAGTCCTCTCTCGGCGAACCAAAATCAAACTCTACAAGTCGCTTATCATTCCCATCCTGCTTTATGGTGCAGAAGCTTGGACGATGTCGACATCAGATGAGACGACACAATTATGGTCCTCAGAACATTGGCAACGGCGAATACCGCACACGATGAAACGATGAGCTGTACGAGCTATACGACGACATTGACATAGTTCAGCGAATAAAAAGACAGCAGCTACGCTGGCTAGGTCATGTTGTCCGAATGGACGAAAACACTCCAGCTCTGAAAGTGTTCGATGTAGTAACCGCCAGAGGAAGCCGAGGAAGGGCAAGGCCTTCACTCCGTTGGAGGGACCAGGTGGAGAGCGACCTGGTTACACTTGGGATCTCCAACTGGCGCCGAACTGCGAAGGCAAGAGACGAGTGGCGTGCTCTCATCGATTCGGCTATAACCGGCTAAACGGTTCAACGCCAATCACATACATACATACATTTCATAACTCGAACTTCAATAACTCGAAGTTCTCCATAACTAGAACTCTTGAATTGGCTGTAGAAGTCAAATCTCATACATGTTACCTACCGTAACCCGGAAGTCTCTCTAACTCGAGGTTTTTTTTTTTTTGGGTTATGTTGATTCAACTGTATATATATGTTTATTAGATCACAGTTGTATAATTTACATATCTCAAATGCACAATAGTGAAAATATGTATGTAATTATAAGAATGGAAATGGGTCAACGCAAACGATATGCATTTACTATCTGTACATAAGTATGTATGTATGTGATATGGTAATGTTTCGTATTCTCACGTTTTTGGTGTTCATAAAATATGACCGCTTTAATAAAGCTTCTTTCATATTTTGTAAATAAAACAACCCATACAAATAATCTCACTCTTTTAAAAGAGATAGTCGAAAAAATACTTTTAAATCTCTCTCTAGTACCAGAAAAAAATGAATGCTTGTAATAAAAATAAGAATTTAAGTTAATTTTTATGTTACTTTATGATTTTTATGATTTCATTTAAGTTTTTTTTATTTTAATGCTAATTAGTAGACTTTTCGACTTGAAGAGTTGTTAGCTTTTGGGTTCTTTAAGCACAAAGTTGTGTCAACATTTGTATTTACCTTTCTTATGCACACAAATATTAGTTTTTTTTTATTTTATGTACATACTTAGTTATCAAGTAGAGATGTTCAAGTTTAAAATGAAGAAGTGTAGCTTTGATTTATTACATGTGTCCCATTTTTAAGTCCATAAAGCGCGTTTATAAATAATTGCTCGTATACTCATATTGATATACAGTGAAACTTCCATAACTCGAACTCTCGAAATGACAATAGCATAAAAATTACATACAAAATTCATTCCATAAATCAAACTTTTCGATCAGGGTATAATTCAAAATTTAAAATTTTACTATCGAGACAGTATTTTAAAAGAGTCTCTCTATATATCGTATGGAGGCTAACAAAAAATATTATATTATACTTATGGATTGCATAAATCATGTAACAAAGGCATGGAATGCAGACGTCAAGAGCCTAACAATAGCAAACTGCAACGAATAAAATCGAACGAACGAACATTTATATGAAGTTTTATGTACATACATTAGGCGAAATAAATAAATAAAACTGTGTAAAAATCTATATTTTAGAACTTTTTGGAAAATATACGTTTTAATGAAAATTCTATAACTCGAAGTTTTTTTGTGGATTATGGTGACTTAGAGAAGTTCGACTTAGAGAAGTTCCACTGTATATGCATGTTTGTATGTATTTATGAATGTATTATCTTTATTGACAAACTTACGGTACATGCATTTACTAACAAACGATTCATTTGTATGCACTCGGAATGCACCATAGGTAAACAGTGATTATTTTAAGATGATGGACAGACGCTTAAATGCAATACAGTGCGGTGTTATGTGAGCTATTGGTGGCGTAATGCCAAGACAATTTTAATTACTTTACAATAAATAAGCAACGGAAAGTTGCTGATAGCCATAGTTAATTTCTTAAGGTTGTAAAATAAATATAGTATAAGAGTTAACACGTGACAATAGGAAATGATGAGAGCCGAAGGGAGTAAGTGATCTTGAGTATTAGTCATACCCTTGATAATTAGATATTTTTATATACAAAAATATATGTAAATATGGAAATATTTTTTCTATAATAAAAAAAATATATACATATTACGAGCACCATAACTGACAGCTCAATTTTGATTACACCGCACTTGTACTTAATTGGCAAATCGCTTTCATTTTCCGTTCAATAAACATTGACGCAGCACTTTATTGCTGTTTGTGCAGATAAATCAATTAACTGATTGAGTAATTAATGATATTTCTCTGTTGTTAAACCAAAAAATATGCCAGATCTATTTATTTATTATACACATAAACCCACCCACACCCACACCCACAATAAAATCAAAATAGATATTTGAGCTAGTGACTAACTGTAGGCTGTAAGCACACTAAAGTGCGCATAAATGTTCATAAATTACAACAAAACATTTATTGACTACACAAATGCATTGCTTGCTGTTGGGATTAAGCATAAATCACCGCAGGATACTCAAGCGTCCCAAAGAGTTTGTGTAAACAGAAAGAAACCCACTTTTGTAAGATGATACTTTTTCATAGTTTTCCATATCAAGTGAAAGAAAGCAAAAGCCTTCAAATTTGAATACTTTGTAATGCATATAGCATTTAGATATAGCATTGCATGAGAAAAACATTGCGTTGGCGGCAAAAAATCCGAAAAAACTCAAAAAAAAAATCCGAAAAAACTAACGAAAAGCCACTTAATGCCAACACTGATTGACATCTGAAGTGGCATTCACAATTTTGCTGGAAAGAAATTTTGTAGAAATTTATTTTTCTAACGCCAACTCATATTGACTAACATCTGTAATTGCTTAACAAACACACACACTAACATATCCACAACTATACATGTGCCTGTGTAAACATATGCTAGTAATTTAAAGGATGCAACTAGCAGTTAAGACCTTGCAAGCGAACGCTGCTTGACGCCAACGAAGCGCATTTACTTTCACAGCTTATTGTTGTTGTTGTTGCTGTTGCTTTTGATTTCTGTAGCAAAACACTTGTGATAAATTTTCATAAATAAATAAAAATCTGAAAAACTGTTGACCGCAATATGGCATGAATGTATGAATATATGCATATCTGTATATAATATTTTATTTCATAATATATATGTAAGTGCACGTATCTACTCATATTTTTATCTCATTACTTAGTCATACACGAGTATTTACACTCTTTTTAATATCGCCTATGTGAGTGTCTTTTCCAAGTTTATAATACAACAATCTACATTTACAAGGGTGCTCATTAATGTAAGAGCTCTTCAGGGAAAATTTTGTTGATATGAAATATTTGATTGGTAAACAAATTACATAAAATGTGCTTACTTGTTAAAAAAAATAATATTTGTTTGATTTAGTGAATACTTTTACTGTAACATAGTAATATTGAAATTAATCGCCAATATGAACTCATTGCCTACATTCAGGCATATTGATGTATTACACTGTATCTCACTCGGCAGGGTATTGGACCAAAGTATTTTTTTTCTGGGGAATTAAGTCATAAGTAAAGAAAGTGTATTATCAGGTTTTCGAAGTTAGCTTCCAAAATTGAAATATTTGGCTTCGAAATTCGAAAAAAAAAAATTGTTTTAATACAAATATTTTTAATTACAGGATATAATTACTAAGAAAAATTCATATCCTTAATGCCTCACTAGCCTATTTCTAGTGAAAAGCACAAACTTATTGAGCGAAATGAATTTAACGAGTTTACCAATTATTAAATTAAATAATTAAATTATGGTCCAGGCGAACTCACTAATGTCGAAGTATTTTCATACTTATATAGTCTAAGTCAAGCTAAGCATTACACAGTCTATGGCAATATAAATAGTTCATATAAGATTTAAAAAAATAGAGAACCGTGTAATACTTTCGCGACACAGTTGCTAAAGAGAGTATTATAGTTTTGTTCACATAACGGTTGTTTGTATCACCCAGAAATAAAAGAGGTAGATATGGAGTTATATCAACCAAACTCTCTAGAATCGTTTCTTATAGCTTATAAATATATTTCAATCTCTCCTTATATATTTCAGAAATGGAAGAAATCGGTTTATAACCACGCTCACCTCCCATACAAGGGTTATGTTGAAAACCACTACAAATGCTTTAATTCACTAAAGAAAACCACTAAAAACCTTAAATTTCATCGTAAAGATGTACAGAAGAGCTCCACCCACTTATGGGCCAAAAATCATATCTCCAAAACTACTCGACCAATATCAATGAAATTCGGTTCATAATATCTTCCTAGCTTCGCAATGATATGTTATGAAACTAGTTCAAATCGGTTCACAACCAAGCCTACTTCCCATATACCAGAATTTAATGTCGATATTAATCGTTTTCTTTACAATATATAAAGTAAGATCTAGTGAAGATGTCGGAACACGAATGCACAAACACTGTAATTAGAGTGTGGCATCACCCTTCTAAAAATCGACGAAATCGCAACAAAAGTATTCAAGGGCCCATATATCGAACATGAGGACCTCAGAGCGTCGAATAAATCTTTTACCGAAAATATAGGTAAGTCTCTTAGATATTTTTAAGAAATCCAGGGAGAATATTTTTCTTGCAATAATATGTATCCGTCCCAAAAATTAGTGAAATCGGGTCATAACTTCCCCTTGCTCCCATATATCTAATATTAGGGTTTTCAAACTTTCAATAGACTTATTACTATTTATTACTATGTGGGTCAAATTGTGTGTTATATTAATCAAATTTAATAAATAAATTGCGAGGGTATAAAATGTTCGGTTACAACCGAACAAAGTCCTTCCCTACTTGTTTTACTTAAGATTTAGCAAGAAACAATGGTTAAAATTGAATTTTTTCAAGAAGACTCAGCAGAGTGTGATAGGAAGCATGTTCTTAATATAGAAAAATATTCACTGAGAATTTATTGTGGTTGTTTTTATTTTGCGAAACCGCAGTTACTGTCTCCAAGAGTAGAATGAGTACGAAATATAAAAAGACAATCTGCAGATTATTATTATAGAAGGAAGGAGACCTTAAAAATATTTTCGTAAATTAAAAACCCGTCTCGTACTCTTTTGCTATATTAAGAGAGAAACATAGGCATGCAATGTCTGCCAATCTTGTCACAAGTGAATTAAAGTGGTCGAATTATGTCTAAAGTCATATATTTTACAATGATTAAAATAAATGGTCGTCCAAACTTTCATTAAAAAAATAATATGAAAGGTCGGGATGGTCCTTGACCGACGTGTTTTTCTACTATTACATAGTGCTATCAGACGATTGCATTTTCTCCTAGATTAGTTCTTGTCATGCATATAATACTAGGGTTGACTACAAACAAGGAGTCGGTATTGCGGCAAATTTTATTGGTTTCTAAAGATCGAACATCGACTTCATCGTTCTTCTGAAAGTCTTAGACCAATGGCTACTAACTATAAAAAGTAAAAGTATTGGCGTGAGAGACCATAAAATGATGTCAGTTCCAAAATGGGAAACCCAAGTGGACTAGGCTATATATTCTACATACGTCGATTTGCAAGCATAAAAAAGCAGCTTACGCACTCGTAACAACCATGTTATGGTGAACTTCGATCATGATTGAACGTTGGGCCTAAATGAAAGTGAAGGTAGTGTGGATGCTCGTATAAGCACGAACGGTTTTTCCAGAATCTCCACGTCACTCGGTGTCTTTGTTTTTAAGATAAAACTAAAAATATGCAATCGTAGTGCCAAAAAACAACAACAAATTGCATCGCATGCAGCAACACATAGCAACCGAGCTAAATATAATATTTTTTGCACTTTACGCTAGTATTGCTAGTTTTTTAACTGATTTTCGATCACGTTTACTAAATTGTTTTTTTTTTCTTTTTGACATTTACTGATTCACCACAACGTCATCATGTCGATATTAATTAATATCTTTGGGGTTTTACCGCAGCTGACAAGCGACAGAGGCAAATGAGAAGATGCACACTACACATATGTATTTAGTATAGACAGTATTAAATGCCCTTCCGTCAATTTGCAGAGATCGACAACAACAATAACAAATACAACGTGATCACGCAGCATTAACCGCAAGCTCAAACCGTAAACCGCATTTAAATGTAAGCTTGTAGGTGTAGATTCTTTGCATTTCGCAGCGCAGATTGCTGAGTTGCAAATGAGACTTAGGTGCTTGTAATCCGAGTGTATATTGAAAAAAGAAACAACAACAACAAAACACGTCTCAAGTGCAGCAACACGCTGTGCTATTGATGCCATTTTATTGACTTTCATTTTCGAGCAGCATTTACATAGTATTTATTGGCGCGCTCACATGTTGTTGTTGTTGCTTTGAAAAAAACAGAAATGCGATAAATTTCCGCGTGCGCAAACGTTTTACTTTTCCAAATATTTGCATTTATCGGCGTTTATGCCAGGCAGTTCGCCCTTACGCCCGCATTTAGTGAGCGCTTTACCTGCAATAACAACAACAATACACACACACACATTGGTGCCGGCATTTAGTAAAGTAGTGGATCGATCATTCTGTCAGTCAATCTGTCGCATACATTAGCTCGCCAACTGTCGCTAAAAGTGTCATTGGTGTGCTCTTTCTTTCCTTTAGCGGGCCGTCAACAAGTCTAGCCAAGTCTGTTGTAGTCTGTTTTAGATAAGCGAATGCATAAATTAACACGCCCATTGTATGACATTTGTCAAGCAAAGGGTATTTACACCACTAAGTTGGAATATGTGAGAAATTTTGAAAAATATATTTTTGGAAAACATAGGACGTCGCCTGCATTGTATATGCCAAATTGAATAGAAATAATACAAAAAACCCACATGGATGGACTGCAGACTTTGGCGTGACTTAGGTGCCATCGTTTACCGAATTAGCCTTATCTATTTGCCTTTTTTTATGTTTTATGTGTTATGGAAGACACAATGACATGTTTTGAAGTTTGAAGGCGTTGTGACGTTAACGAGTTAGAAACATCAAATTATTTTTTTTGAACCAGACCAAAAGCGGAATTGTTTACATTTTGTAGTGATTGTCATGAGTCATTTAACTAGGAGTCACTGCTCAAAATTATATTAATTTCACATTAAAAAATATAAAGAGTTAAAAATTGAAAATGGAAAGTTAGATTTGAAAAAGAATAACTAAAGCAGCCAGCATGGCGGACGAGTGTCCCTCTTCGTTGGACTTTCGCTTAAATAATAGTAATTTGTACTAACTTAGAGATCTCTAGAAAGGCTCGACTAGTCGCCAAAAACAAAAAAAGTTCTCGAGATTTCATTGTTTCTCCAGAGAACAAAGTCAGATATTGGTCTTTACTTCATAAAAGCGTAATTTTAAAAGTTGATTACTTTCATATATATAACAAAACTTCCAAGGTGGTTATCAAAACAGAGCGATTTGTTGGTGCAGATATATCCGTTGGTAGAATAGCCAAAAGATCGGGGCTATCGGTAATAAATAATCGTCTTTCAACATTTCCGCTCAAAAGCATCTTATATTCAATTTTAATGAATCACTTTGAGTCAAGTCATTTTGAAATATTTCTTAAAATATTAAGAGATTGGGCCTTAAAATCATGCAACTAATGATTGATCGAATTTTTTAAGAAAATGAGAAAATCTGTCTCCTTACTAAAAAATTGTTCTAAGATTTCAAGTCGAACAAAGTAATAATGTGGAGACACAGTCTGAATAAGTTGCGTCCAGGGTTGCTTTACTGTCACCCAAAAATTTCTCAAAACCATATTTTTAAACACAGGTGTCAAGATTTCTCGAGAACTATTCAACCGATATTTCTTAAAACATATTATGATAACGGTTTAACACGTTCTTAAAATTATGCAAATAATGATTAATCGAAATTTTTAAGGAAAAAGAAAAAATCTCAAATTACTAAAATGTTGGAATGGCTTGAGAAATATCAAAATAAATAAATTATGTTTTTTATGGAGAACATGATCATATAAGAAGAAATCGTATTTCAGTTAATTTTACATTTAAGTAGTCCTCATATCGAAATTAATCAATAAAAAACATTTTTTAGCAAAGCTTTATATTCTCGCTGAGGTGAGGGATGATACTGGGGAATTAGAGTCAAGAAATAGTTAAAACACGGGTTTCTTCGGATGAACATTGTATAAAAGAGTAGAACAGGAACTGTTAAAGCAAAAACTAAACAGTATAGAATAAATACGATGACTCATATTATCATTAACATATTTAACATAAATAAAAAATAAAAAAAAAAATTATATTGCGCGACACCGAGTGGAAAAATTTATAAAATTATTTTTGTTCTCTCTTTTTAGATAATGTGCATTGGCGTGCATATCCGACTAATTACGCTAACTGAAGTGCAGAGATTTAACTACAGTTGAATTTCCCTAACACGAATCATTATAATCCATAAAGAAACTTCAAGTTAGAGAGATTACGAGTTATAGAAGTTTTCATTAAAATAAAAAAAAAAAAAACAATTTTTCAAAAAGCTATAGACAGTTTTATATATTTACAACGTTTTAATATACGTTAGCCTCGATAGTAACATTGTATATTATGTACTAGTCGAAAATTTCGCTTTATGAAAGGAAATTTGTATGAAATTTGGCTTCTAAATGCGATTCCCAAATCAAGAGTTCGAGTTATGGCGATCTGCGAGTTATAGATGTTCGAATTATGGAGATCTTCGAGTTATAGAAGTTCGAGTAATGGAAGTTCAACTGTATTTCTACGGCGGCAAGTGCACAAACATTTTTTTAAACGTTTTATTATTATTATTGCGCTGTAAAGTGTGGCTGTAAAAAATCTGGCTAATCAAGTTTTTATCACAATCACTGGTTAATAGTGTAAGCGACTTATCGTCAAGCCGTGGGTGATGTTGAAATACCAAAAAAAAAAGAATTATATAAATATAAAAGCCGATATGTAAAGGTCGAAGACTCTATGTCTAACTTGGACTTGGTAAAAATGTAATTAAAAGTATGTTACAAAAAAAATAAACAAATATTTATATTTTATTTATATTTATATATTTTTTTTTGTAGTTAAATTTACGACTAACTATTTCGATAAGAGCAAAGTGTGAAAATATTTATTTTTAATTACTTTTTATATAATATTAATGGTTTTTTTTTTCTTAAATTTGAATATACATGTATACTTCAAATATTAATTGGAAATAAATTAATTAAATAATAAAATTATGTCTATTAGCAAGGGTTATAAAAATATAAAATTTTATTAAATTTCATTTACATAACTGAAAAAATGTATAAGGAAGGGTGAAATCCAACACGACAACTACAAGCTTTCCAGAAATATGAAACATATCGAATCAGGTATGGAATATTTGTGATCAGATCATATGAGATCAGTGAACATATACATATTAAAATTGAAGAGAAGAAATCGATTTAGCTTGGAGGTTAGATAAAGGTATGACCCGTTTTCATGCCTAAGAAAAGAAAATGCTCAGCGAAAATAGCATTGGGTCCACATTCAAGTTGTGAAACTAAGCAAGTTGGAAACCAGGTCAGATCAGTGATCATATAAGGATTAAAATTGAACGGAAGTACGGAAATGTCTTGTAAATATTATACATGGAGACTAGAGGAAGGTATGAGCCGTTTCCATCTGTAAGTATAGAAAATGTTCTGCTAAAAATAGCATTGGGTCCACATTCAAGTTGTGAAACTAAGTAATAGGGAAACAAGATAAGATCAGTGATCATATAAGGATTAAAATTGAACGGAAGATCAGAAATCGATATATCTTACAAGCTAAATGAAGGTATGACCAGTTTGCATGCCTAAGCAAAGAAAGTGTTCTGCTAAAATGAGTACTGGGTCCGCATTTCAGTTGTAGAACTTAACAATTTGGAAACCTCCCTTGTATTTCAGTGAATTTTGTGGGCGTGGCAATGATTTAAACTCATCCATTAGACAAACTAACTTCTTCACTCTGAACATTGTAATAATTCGGTTCCAGTAATTTCGAGTTTTTTTACAAACAACCATTAACAAAATGAAAAATTGTTTAACTCACTGTAAAATGTTGCGGGACCATAAAAATAACTTAGTAGGCATAACAAAATGTCTGAAAAGCCGCACTAATTTCCCAATAAAAGTCACATTCGTTTTATTTGCGTGTCGGATTTCACAACGAAACCTGCGTGTAGGCTAAATTATGACATATAATCTCTTAATTGCAGCTTCATGCAATTTCCAAACACTTTTGTGGAAAATTTATGCAATTGCTTGTATTAATGCGACTTTTATCATATCTTTGGCTATTGCTCGTAAATTTGTTTATTTACTTTTTGTTTTTTAATAAATTTCGCTAACTTTTATTAGTGGCTGAACAGGACTTCAGCCGGCGAGCCATAAATATATACATATGTACATATACACTGAATTAATTGAAAACTTAGACTCCAGTCCCCGCAATCTTCATAATTTTAATTACATTATATTTAAATAAAAATTTGCCATTAATTGCTTATGCAATTATATATTAATTTTTACATTAGTAATATTTAAATTACTATTTATTTACTAAAATGCTTCAAAACTCGTCTCGCAAATATTGATAACGGTTATATTTAATTGTGAAGGTTAACCCTTTGAGCGATAATTTTTTTTTTTTTGTTGCCATTACGTATTATTATCATTTTAAAATACAGTTTATAATAGATAAGTGAGGCTCTTGAAGTGTTTCATTGCCTTGCTGTTGGGTGTGGTAAAATAATTATTATTTGTTTAATTTTTATCGAGTTTGCCAATTCATAAAACAAAAAAATATTGCTTGACAAGTGGCTTTTTGAAGATAACTCTTGACTTCGTAGAAACAAGTACTAATATACAATTTAATAAGAATACTTAAGTATTGGAGTAAATCTGCCAACCTTCAAGTGTTGCAGTCGTGAAATAATGTATTAATCATTTACAATATACTTATTAAATTACAAACTATTTTCAGCACAAATTTGTTGTCAAAAAGTTATGATCTTGAGGAGATAGTAAAGGACGTGGTTCTGAAGTGGAACAAAATTAAGCAGAATCGAGGTGGATGTGATAAATAAAGGACTATCCTGCAATTTTTGGTACTTCAAAGTGAGGAGGTTAGGAATACTTATTATTTCAATTGTAATTTCAATTTCCAACTGTATTCGTTCATGTTACCCTCTCTTCGTCTCTTATAATATTTGAGCGCATATAATGAGTTTATTTGAAAGGGTTCTATAACATCTCTAAAACATAACGGCTTTAAAATATCAATTCGAACAGAGTAATAATATGGATATACAATCTGAAGAAGTGCCGCGCTCCAGGAAAGCTTTATTGTCACTCAAAACTGTAAACGCATTTTTCTCAAAACTTTTCAACCGACATTGATGAAATTTTAGACAGGTCTGAGAAATACATTTACAAGGCGAAGGGTTTTTTTTCAATCACAACTATTACAAAAAAAATTTCGATATATTTGCAATTTTTTTTCATAAGAACCTCTGTCAAAAATCTATTTTTCTTCCTCCAAATTCTAGTTCATAGCCTTAAACACGTTTTTTATTTTCACTTCAGATGATGCTCCTAAAAAAATATGCCGAAGCAAATGTAACCCCCGAAAATGCTGACAGAATGAATATCGATCTCTTGATTACAATATTTTTAAAGAACAAGTATCTAAATAATACCACAATCAATGTTGACAAAAAACATTGATAAAATTATTTCCAGAGAAAAGTCTTTTTGAAATTAGGTTCTATATCATCATAATATACGAGTTTTCTTTACGTTTTAAGTTTTTAATTTTTTTCGAACTTCAAGCGATTTTGTTTTATTGATTAAAAATATAAAAAAAAATAATAATTTGATCATCCAAGAAAATAATAAAAAAAAAAATTTTTAATATTTTAAATGTTTGGTTTTGAATTTTTTTTTTAATAATAGCTTCACACAATTTTTGTAAACATTTTAAAAAATTTGTAAACTTAATTAAATATGTTTTCTTTTAATTTTTTTTGAAATATTTAAAATTTTCTTCATTTTACATTTTCCAAAAATATTTAGTTTAAGGGTGAAAATATTTTTTTAAAAATATTTCCACAAAATTGTAATAAGCTATTAAATATTTTTAATTTTTTTTTTAACATATATTTTTCACAATTAATTTTTTTTAATTTAATATACAAATTACTTAATTTTTACTTTTTAATTTTTTTAATTTTAATTTACTTTTGTATAAAAAAAAAATACACATAAAAAGGCACAACTGCCTCTTTATATATTTAACAATTCGTTTCCAAGAAATTATTACAACTTTAAAAGTTATTTTTAGTTTATTTTTAACTCTTGTTCAACGCTTCGCGCACAACGTTGACATTGCTGTGGTCATTTAAGACTTCCAAAGCGCGCCTTTAAAATTTTAATTATGCATATGTATATGCATTTATGTATGTATGTATGTAAATATTTATGAATATATGCCACAGCTTCCCACAAGCACCGCACTTTTATATTAAAGTATGTTTGTATGTTTATATGTGTTTTGGTTGTATAATATTATTTACTATTTATGTATGTACATATGTATGTGCAAATATTAATTGTCACGAACCACGGTCAAATAAATTAGCAACACGCGCGCTCAAAATGCTGCGCACCAAAAAAACGCGATCAACACTCCACAGCGAACGAGCTGCAACTGAATTCTCCAATAAAAAATTTAATTAAATTGCAAATATACAATGTGAATTTAGTAACTAAATTTTAGTTAATCAGCCAGCAGGCGATATGGCGAGAGAATTACTACTAAAGTATTACGATTTTTCGTTGTATTTGTGGGCGTATGTATGTATTTTTAACACTACCCCACAAGCGCAGTTGACTTTGTTTGTATGTATGTATGCACGCACTTTGACCGCTTTGACACACGCGCGCAAGCTCATTCACTAATTACTGTTACAATATTTACAGTTTAGAAAAAAATTACGAGGCGTGTATGCAAATTTGCCTTAAAATCACTAGCAAAATCACTACTTCATTGACCACCACCAACTAACTTTAGTCTCTATTACGTATTAACACTACTCTTTGCTCTTCACCACACCTGTTCACTTGTGCCACTGGCAACAGCTCCAGTTGTTCCACTATTATTATTATTATCAATCACTTTTTACTTTTTTAGTCACTCTTGCTCCTGCTAATGCTGGCTGGCTAACTGGCTGCGCGAAGTTGTGCACTAGACCGCGTACGTTTCCCGACTTTGCTTTGGCTACGCTCTGCCGTCGTATTTATTTAAAATACAAAAGTCGTATCTTTGGTAGTAAACGAGGTATATGTGTGTGTGTATGTGGCCTGTGTGTGTCATTCAGAATATCAGCCGAACGAAGTCAGTGAGGCGATACCCCAATATACAGCAGACAAACACTCGAACTTGTACGAATACATCTAGCATGGCGGCAGATAGCAAGCCTGTATGTAGTATAAATGTACTCAACTCCTATCTCAATACGATCTAGCAGCACCAACAAGTGTTTGCCACCCAATTTCTCACAGTATATTATGCGCTCACACGCCGCGACTCGCTCTCCTCAACACACTCACTTTTTCTCTCTATCTCTTTACTTCACTCGCTTTGAGTCTCTCTCTCTCTCTCTCTGCTTACCAATCTGTTGCAACTTGCAAGTGAAGTATGCACTTTCGTGCGTTCAACAACAACAAAGCGCTCACGTGCGGCGAATGCCACATACATTTATGGACCAAGTTAAGTAAGTGACCAGCGGGTCAACCATCTGGTCGATTATTTACTATTGGCAACTGGTTGTACGTTCGATTGATCATCGAATATCAAAGATATTTTAGCGCCAGCGGCTGAGAGTGCGAACCGGCCGGTCAAATGCAGTTAGCCATTGCTCCGGAAAAGTTGTTTGAAACGAGTTTGAAATGCACGCACACACACACACAGTCACACAGCGAGTAACGTAAACGTAGGCGCCGTAGCAAATTGATAACAAGACTACCTTTGCAAGCCGCTTAGGATTGCGTGGATTTTGTGTGTTTTGGGTTTTTCTGTCTGCGTTGACTCATCGCACAGCTGATGCTGGCTATAATATACTCGTATGTATGTGTGTGACTGCATGTGTGTGGAGTGGAAGTAGGCGTAGCGCGTACGCCAGGCAGTTAGAGCGCACCAAAGTGACACGCCTACGGCTTTGGCAGATCCTTTCGTGTGGTCTCTTGTTCAGTAGATTTCCATTTGGGAAAATTATAGCGCGGTCAATGTAAAGTTAGCGGATTGTTTGATGTTTATACGCTTAGTTTGCCTTTCGAAAGATTTATGGTTGTCATGCGTACGCGGCAATAAATCACTGCAGTTGTTGATATTACAACAACAGCAAATCAAATGATAAGATAAAGTTAGGTTATTAAATTTTAATCACCAATTGAAGTATTCCAAAAGCAATACTACGGACATATGAGAAGGCAAATTCGTGAGATTAAAGATAAAATTGAGGTCAGGGCACAAAATGACTCGATAAGAGATTACGTTTGAAAAATATATCTATTAGTTCGCTCGAGTTACGATTACTTTGAGAGTTAGATCCGTTTATGACACAGTTTGGAGGATCCTAGTCAAACTCAAGCTTTCTATAGAATAGTCAGAGAGAGAGAGAGAGAAATTGCTTTATCCTTTACCCCCAGAATGGTCGAAACAATTTTATCAAGAAAGCAAGGGCCTCCCCCGCGAAAATCATAATATATAGTACCTATGTATATAGAAGATGAGTAGTAATTCCTTGATCGATTTCACTCAATTTCATTATCAAACCACACTATATCAAAGATTATATGCTAACTTAATTTTTCTCAAATATCTCATATATTAACCGATACATACGGTAAAGCCCACCGGAAGTTTAATAATCCGAATATGAGGTATGTGGGGGTTAGGGAAAGTTTTGACCTGATTTTAACCACTTTTGGCACAGAGGCTTATTATTAGAAGAGGCTTATTTTTAGACAAGATTTTCTCTGAATTTCTTTAAAATATCTGAGAGATTTACCGGAAATTTCGGTAAAAAAATTACCCTTAGCACTGAGTTCTTCATGTTCGATATCAGGGCCCTTTATTTTAATTAATTATTTAAATTTCTAGTCCGACAAATATAACGGAATTTATTTTAAAAAATTATCATGATTTTCCAGAAAATATTTTACCAAGTTCGTAAAAACCCGAAAATATTTCTCTGCACATACCAACAGTTGTCTGAACGAATGTACTTAAATTAATTGAGAATCATCGTGAGTTTAGTTTAAATAAAAAGAAGAAGGAGTAAAACATAAGCAAAAATAGTATAATATACATATATGTATGTATAACATATAAGTCTTTAATATGAATTTATCAGTATTGTGAAATCAAATTTATTAATTGCTAAGCTATGACGCGAACGGCGAAAATTGCGTTAAGTTAAGAGAGTCTAGCGTGCAAATCAGAAATAAAAAAACCAAAAAATAATAATAAAAACACAAGAGTACCAATCAAGATAACAGTTTATGGAGGATACGTGAGTGAGCGACGAGTTTCATTCAATAAAATCGAATTCTAGCATCGCGAGAACGCGATTGAACACAATTTCACGTCTCTCTGAGAGAAATTACGAAAATTTGTTGAATAACTTCGATTGCGAGTATTGCGAATATAGAAACACAGAAACTCTTTTCTCTCAATTTTTACACATCTCCGTGTAGTTAAAATTCATACGAGCTAATAAAACAAATTCACACCAAATTAGCGATAAAAACACGTCAATAAATAGTGCAAATTATCATCTTCATTGAGCGAGAATTAACGGTAACTATGCGTTCTCTCAAACGTGAACTAGGTATAGTAAGAAATGTATGTATGGATGGATGTTCAGGTGGCATGTGACGTTCGAGTGGGTTATCCCAATGGATATGAATCGTCAAAATTACTACTTTAAACATAATTGTTTCGTTTAGGTTAGATTAAGAAACGATATCTTTATCTACAGTTTCATGTTTCAGCTGTCTGCAAAGTTTATTAATAACACAAGTATACACGGTTTTGGATCTGGGCAACCAAACGTGGTTTCTATGACAATTGATGACACTGAATCCGAATCTTCATTTCGTTTTTTAAGATTGATTCTAGTTTTTGAAATAATCAAGAATTTAATTTTTTATGATTTTTGTCAAATAATATTCATTTTATTAACTTAAAAGTAACATATCGAAATGAAGATTGGTGGAACTTTGCCTTTTGTATTGTTTAGTATCTGTTTCACGTATTAGAGTCCAACAGTAGTCGCTCATCATGCCTTCATCCCAAAATCCTTGGTATTTTCTTTCAATGTTGGCTAGATCTTGGTGTAGCCGCTCTCCTTGTTCGTCGCTCGTATCACCCAAGTTTTCGGGAAAAAAATCGAGATGGGAATGCAGAAAATGGATCTTTAGAGACATTCTAGCTCCAATCTTTCGATAATTTTGCAACATATCGCTAATAATTTCCTTAAAATTAGGGGATTTGTGATTACAAGAAAGTGGTGAACGATATTTTGAAAAGATGCCCATGAGGCTGCTTCATCGGGCGATAAACATTTTGTAAATTATTTATCAGCCATTAATTTTCTAATATCAGGTCCGACAAATATTCCTTCTTTGATTTTTGCATATGACAATTTAGGAAACAACTTAACTAAATACTGAAAAGCCGGTCCTTCACGGTTTAATGCTTTGATTAAGTTCTTTATAAGGCCTAGTTTAATGTGAAGAGGTAGCAGGAAAATGTCTTGTGGATTTACAAGTGGTTCAGCGGAGACGTTTTGCTGTCCAGGCTCATATTGAGTACGACTTTGCCATTCTTTTCTCACATAATGATGTTCAGCTGCGCGGCTATACCACAAGCATAAAAAGCAACAAAATTTGGTGAATCCAGATTGCATCCCAGTTAAGATACCAATTGAAATAATATAAAAAAATAGGTGTTTTCGATTTAATTGGAATCAATGTTTAAACCTTTAGATCGCCACATATTTTCCATTTATGATCATTGTATTTGATGAAGCACAGGATTTTCCGCATTGTTTCGTAGCATTCCTTCGTTTGTACTGCATGAGCAATGGGAATAGATGGTTTCGATCGTACGGTGTATTCATTTCATTAAATAAACCATTAATATCGTTACAGAAACTTATGTTGTCTTCTTTTTTGAAGAACGGTCGAAGTGTCTGATTTTTGTTTCTGTATACAGTAACTTGTGAATACTAAGATTGGGAGAATTTTCCTCAATCGGTATTTAATTACTGTGCTTGCAAACTGTGCTAGTAACATCACAATGGTGCTATCATGCGAGAACTCGGAAACTAGAATCAATCTTAAAAAACTAAATGCATATTCGAATTCAGCATATCAAATATAGTTAAGAATCGTTCTTATCTGCTCAGATCCAAAAGTTGACCTGAATTTGTAAACTTGTGTAATTATATATGATATGCTTTAAAAGTTCATGGCTTTGCAATCAACCATGAACTTTTAAAGCAGTTCCACTAGTGTAACAGTGATCGGATTTAGTTCAAATATGCGTCTTTTCGTTCGATAATCAGTTTCCATCTAGACGGTAACTGTATAATACCCCCCCTCGTTGCAGCCCCCTCTTTATTTGCGAAGACTCGGACAGCCACTTTTCACAAGCCTCTTTTGAGTTCAACTTTACTCCACCAAGGGCGTTCGCCATGGACAGGAACAGGTGGTAATCACTTGGCGCAATGTCCGGGCTATATGGTGGGTGCGGTAAAACATCCCATCCGAACTCCCGTAGCTTCTGACGAGTCATCAACGAAGTGTGTGTTCTGGCGTTGTCCTGGTGGAACACTACACTCTTCCTGTTGGCCAATTCTGAACGCTTCTGGTCGATCGCCTGCTGCAAGCGGTCCAGTTGTTTGCAGTAGATGGTAGAGTTAAGCGTCTGGCCATATGGAAGCAGCTCATAGTGGATGATTCTCTTCACACAGCAAAACCTTCCTGGTCGTCAATCCCGGCTTGGCCACTGTTTGGGACGATTCATCGGCCTTCGACCACGACCGTTTTCGCTTGATATTGCCGTATGTGATCCATTTTTCGGCGCCAGTCACTATCCCCTTCAAAAATGGGTCAAGTTCGTTCCGCTTCAGCAGCATATCGCAGGCGCTGATTCGGTCCAGAAGGTTTTTTTGCGTCAAATCATGCGGCACCCAAACATCAATCATTTTTGGGTATCCCGCCTTCTGCAGATGGTTTAAAATGATTTGGTGAATAACTCCCATCTCCTGGACGATGTCACGAGATCCCACATGCCGGTCTTATACGATGTTTTCCATGATTTGATCGTCGTCACAGGTCTTCGTTTTCACCCGCTCTGAATCGTCGAAACCATTCAGAATTGTTAAATCTCAAAGACACTAGTTGAGCTAAGTTTTGTTCTATCACCTTATTTAATGCTTGAAGAATCTGCTAATTTTGTTCGTTGACCTATGAAAAGTGGGCGTACTTGTAATCGGATATTTCCCATTTCCAAACAGTGTGTTAAGGCTCTATGATAAATGTTACAATCCTGTTACCAAGCGTATATATCCATATGAGAGTCTACAGTTTCATATTTGTAATTTCGTTTTTTGCTATAGCTATTTTGTCAGTTCGACTATTACAACGTACTATTTGGTAAACAAAGCTATATACCACGATCAGGTATAACAGAACAAACTGTTGATTTATAAATAAAGATAAAACTGACGCTCCCAAATTGGCGATGGCAAAGGGCTAAGTTGTAGTAGGAAGTGGTTACATGACCCAATTTTAGTTAGAACTAACTATAGTTTATATAAATGCTCGTGACGTGAATAAAATGGTTGCTTTGTTAATTTTTGCTACTTTTTTTTACTGTAACTAATTAGTTTCGTACCATCTGTTGCATAGATTGTACGGTTTACGGTCGAATGATTAGTTGTCATTGTCAGCAAATTGTAACAAAATGGTTACCCACTTGTTTGGCAATACATTTTTAGTACTTGTACTTGTAGTATGCAATTCAACAACAACTATTAACTGTCTCTTTATATAGAGTATATATTTTAGAAAGCTTGTGAATTCAGATAAGGAGATATCATTATTACATTTCAAGCGGATGGAACATTTTATGTTCATGAAATTCTCAGCTATTAAGGGGCCACTCTAGACAATTCAAGAAATAAATATATTCACTTAAAAGCAATCAAAGAGCTTTTAATTTAGATACAACATTTTAAAATTAGATAAAAAAAATATATTAAGAAATTCGAGTCTTTGGAAAACTGAAAAAAAAAATAAAACCAATTACATATAGATTTTTTTAAAGACAAAATTGAAAAAAAATCAATTAAGAGCAGCGGACCATTATTTTTAAAATCTCTAGACAAAAATTTTATAAATAATTAATTATAATTAAGTTCTCCAAAAATAATTAAATTATCCGAAATCCTCATTAAAATTAGTTGGTATAAGTCCAATATTACTATATTTTTCAGCACCTAAGCATGATCAACAAAATATGTATAAATCATGATGAACAAGCAATAATGATTAAAAATAATAATTATTTCAAGCAAAAAAAAATATTCACGCTTTTAGTATTTATCATATCTACATCTGGACAGATAATTAAATCACCAAATTTGTACTACTCTCGATGACGTCAGAACATAATATGTACTGAACATGCACTAAATCGTGGAGAAATTCAATAAATGAATGCTCTCCATATTTTCGAAAACCAATTTTATCAATCACTAAGTCAAACGAAGAGAGTACATTTACAAATATGGGTAAAGTAGTACGGGTTTGGTGGAAGTTTGGCCGAGATTCTCATAACTGTTTTCGTGAGATGTGTTCCATAAATCGATGCTTGAATCACTTCACAACAAAATTAATTGTAATTTCTATCTCTTTTGGATTCATTAATTTCTCTCAATTTGTTTAAGTTGTCCAACTTCAGAATTACAATGCATAGTCTATCTGTCACGTACTTAATGCACTCACTCATGCGTGCATATAACATCGGAAATTAGGTATTTGATAAACCTGTATTTGCAAATGATTATAGTCAAGTACTACGAATTGCAAGTCATTGTCCATGTGGAATTATATAATGTATAAATTCAGTTGACTAAAAAAAAATTCTACCAAGTATGTATGTATGTGAACTAAGGTTATGATTAAGCACCAACGTGCGAGACTAGGTACAAAGTGACTAAGTGAGAGCAAATTGTTAGATAAATACATGTGAGAGCATATTCACATATGTTTAAGAGTGAGCTCTTCATTATCAACTTAGTAAAGGTAAATTTTGTTTAATACTAGCCTCAGCTATTCAGAGATAATTATACTTGAAATGAGAGTATACTTTTTTGATAAATTTTTAAAGTATGTAATACAATGACATTTGTTTCAAGTATTGTTACAAGTGTTCAGACATTTCAAGATTATGAAAATATGTTGCAAAGTTACGAGGAAAATATAAAATGGCTGGAAGTCTTATTTAGTAAAGCGACCTGAGCTCCATCGCAGCAAATTTGGTCTGGTGTATTTCAATTTCATTTAAGAAATTGGAGAAAAAGCACGATCTAACACTCGGATAACTACAAATTGCTTGATTACCTTTTCGTACAAGAATAAATAAATTAATTTACCGACTTTTGCTCGCTTAACTCGCTGATTTAGATCGATTTACCATACAAAAGAAAAATCTTATTTCACTACAATAATTTTTAATCGAATACAAATTGAATTGAAACTGTAATGCAATTCCGCGGGTTGTTGTCCACGCTGTAAATTTGGCTGTGGTTATTAATAAAATAGCAATTAACTGATGAAATTTACCAACTTCTTATGAACAGCAAAAACAAATGTTTAACAACTGATCGTTAATCGAGTAACCGGCTGTGCGAAAAACAAAAACTGGTTTCTCTGTTATAATATGAATGTATTCAATTAATTTGGCTGTGCGAAAATGCGATAACATTAATATTAATATTAAATAATCGGCATTGTATACCTCAATTAGCATATTAGTCACCTTTGGCTTATTAATGAGTGTAGTATAACAAATTATAGATTTCTCGTTTTATTACAGTATTGAATGATTAGTAATTGACACAAAAACGATGTGTCACTTCTTTGTCAGCACAATCGCCGACTGCAAGCACTTGCATATGACATGCAGATTTTGGGGTATACCAGTGTAACCCATGCAAAATTAGGCGGTTTTCGTGATTTTTTTTAAGAAAGTACTCGATCGATATATTTTAAGATTTTTTTTTACAAAAATATTGAAAAATAACGGAGTTATGGGCTGTCTCGAGAGGTGTCCAAAACAAAAATTCCCCAACTGCAGACATGATTCCGGCCGAATGAGTAGATGAAACAAAAACATCAAAAAGTTTATTAAATTTGAATATATTTCTTATACAATGGCCACCGATTTTGAAAAATATCAAAAATTAACAAAATGGTGTAAATCAGTTTAAATTTGAAGTCGATCGGTCGATTCTCGAGTTTCTGAGAGATTCTGAGTTATGATGTCAGCAATTTTGAGAAATGTTGTTTCGAGAAAAAACGCGTTTAAAGTTTCAGTAGCTTATACCTGTGAGCGGTCGCTCTTTAGAACGCTGCCATTCAAAAACTACTCAAGATATGACCTTACCGCTTTCACAGGTTATTTTTGAAAGTATAAACTATCGAATAAGCAATTTCAAAATGTTTTTTTTTGAAAATGTCACACTGGTATTTAGTGGCTTAATGGATGAATGGTCATGGGAAATGTTGAAATCGAAAAGATGTAACCACAATCGGGTCCGATATACATATGTCCAGCTGAAAACAATCAACTCGGTAGAAATTACTCAAAAATATGTGGGGAATATTTTCTTTTCGGTATAACAAGAAAAGAGGAAAATATGGGCATGACAACGTTGAACAGAGCGTGTCTACTATGGTAGGTTAGAAACTCAGGTTATAGGTAGGTTATACATAATCAGTTGAAATAGATTCCGCCAAAAACAATGTTTTTTCGATATTTGATTCTTGCTAGTTTCATTTCAGAAACAGAAGAAGTGAGTGAACTGCAACAAGTTCTTCCCGCAGTACCATTTTGACTATCTATATCTATCAACCATATTTACTATCTATATGTTGACATATAGATTCACTTTTCAATGTATTCGCTATATAAAAACGCTTTCTACTCTGTAAAACCCCATTACCCCTCATATCGAAAATAGTTAAGACATAGGATGATAAGACAGTTTTATAAATCTAAATTCCTAGATAAGAATAATGAGTATTACTATAAATACATATGAGTCATTAAAAGCAAAATAAAACTTGTGTGGAATTTTTTAACGTTAAAAATATTTTTCTATAAAAGTTTGACAAACGTCTTCCTCACACTAAAAAAAATATTTAAACAATTATGTATGTATGCACTTGGATTAACTTAGATTTAACGGATATACAGATAAACTTTGTAGTAAATATATTCATGCAGTGTTTGCACTAGACATTCACTAGAGAATATTTAATAAAATTATGATAGCAAAAGGTATATAAATATAAATAAAATTTTTATGAACTCCTCCGAGTACTTATTCCTTTTTTTTCAAAAAATCTTAATCTAAACAAATACGCAAGTCAGCGAGTGAATGAGTGTTTGTATGCAGTTGAGTTGATACGTAGATGCTGTGTAAATAATACTCATAACGAGCGCTTAAATAACGGGTGATTTTTTTGAGGTTAGGATTTTCATGCATTAGTATTTGACAGATCACGTGGGATTTCAGACATGGTGTCAAAGAGAAAGATGCTCAGTATTCTTTGACATTTCATCATGAATAGACTTCCTAACGAGCAACGCTTGCAAATCATTGAATTTTATTACCAAAATCAGTGTTCGGTTCGAAATGTGTTTCGCGCTTTACGTCCGATTTATGGTCTACATAATCGACCAAGTGAGCAAACAATTAATGCGATTGTGACCAAGTTTCGCACTCAGTTTACTTTATTGGACATTAAACCAACCACACGAATGCGTACAGTGCGTACAGAAGAGAATATTGCGTCTGTTTCTGAGAGTGTGGCTGAAGACCGTGAAATGTCGATTCGTCGCCGTTCGCAGCAATTGGGTTTGTGTTATTCGACCACATGGAAGATTTTACGCAAAGATCTTGGTGTAAAACCGTATAAAATACAGCTCGTGCAAGAACTGAAGCCGAACGATCTGCCACAACGTCGAATTTTCAGTGAATGGGCCCTAGAAAAGTTGGCAGAAAATCCGCTTTTTTATCGACAAATTTTGTTCAGCGATGAGGCTCATTTCTGGTTGAATGGCTACGTAAATAAGCAAAATTGCCGCATTTGGGGTGAAGAGCAACCAGAAGCCGTTCAAGAACTGCCCATGCATCCCGAAAAATGCACTGTTTGGTGTGGTTTGTACGCTGGTGGAATCATTGGACCGTATTTTTTCAAAGATGCTGTTGGACGCAACGTTACGGTGAATGGCGATCGCTATCGTTCGATGCTAACAAACTTTTTGTTGCCAAAAATGGAAGAACTGAACTTGGTTGACATGTGGTTTCAACAAGATGGCGCTACATGCCACACAGCTCGCGATTCTATGGCCATTTTGAGGGAAAACTTCGGAGAACAATTCATCTCAAGAAATGGACCCGTAAGTTGGCCACCAAGATCATGCGATTTAACGCCTTTAGGCTATTTTTTGTGGGTCTACGTCAAGTCTAAAGTCTACAGAAATAAGCCAGCAACTATTCCAGCTTTGGAAGACAACATTTCCGAAGAAATTCGGGCTATTCCGGCCGAAATGCTCGAAAAAGTTGCCCAAAATTGGACTTTCCGAATGGACCACCTAAGACGCAGCCGCGGTCAACATTTAAATGAAATTATCTTCAAAAAGTAAATGTCATGAACCAATCTAACGTTTCAAATAAAGAACCGATGAGATTTTGCAAATTTTATGCGTTTTTTTTTTTAAAAAAGTTATCAAGCTCTTAAAAAATCACCCTTTATTTACTAAGTGAGATTAAGGTATATGCCATGTTTGACAATGCCTCCAACGGCGTAGAGTACGACTCGAGCAACAGATGCGCAACGCGTACTTTATAAATTTATGCATTTAGTATATTTGTTTGGGCATTTAAATGTTTTATGATTATTTAACTTGGCTGTCGGTTCAGAAATCTTGAGAGCAAATAAAGCTACCGACTCACAGTTGGCTAGAGCAATGAATGCCCAGTTACATACATACTTATATATGAATATACATACACTTGGTGGAGCAAAAAAGTTCAAAATGACAGTTCAAAGATTGTGACTTACCTTGGGGGGCATTGTTGTTTGACTTCTGGCAACACGAAACTTGTCGAATTCGCGCCATAGTCTGCAAACGAAAAGATTAGAGTTTATCATTAGTTAGAGTACAGTTTGTAAAGTAGGTGAGGAAATATATACTCTAGATAATTAAGTATGCTTGAAATGTGATGAATGAAAAGCGTGATGTCACACTTGAGACACTCGCTGAAATCGTGTCATTGACTGTTGAGAAACTATTAAAAGAAAAACGCTCATTTTTAGTTATTGTAATAGATTAATCGATAACTATAAAATATCGATAAAAGTCATTAAATCAAACTGTCGTCTTAACTTAAAACGGCTGGAAGTTTAAGCTGAAATAAATTTAAAGGATTAATTCATATACTATTAGACTCCATAGAAATGGATTAAAATTTCACAATTTTTTCTTCACAAAAATAAAAATAAAATTATATATATATAAACAAAAAAATATGTGTGTTTACCTAGAGGTCTAAAGCAGATGGGCGAAAGCGAACCAATGCCACGCCCACAAAAGGCCAAAATATATAAAATGGTTAAGCAATTTTCAAAAAGTGGACTTGCCTCCGATCCCTAATATGATTAGTATATTTTATATGTATATATCTCACAAAATAATAAAGCTACATATATCAAACTTCCAGAACTGTAGTATTTTCGGGTACTTTGGACTACTTTCACCGAACAACAACTATTTATTACTATTCAAGTATATAAAGAGTTGCTAATGGTATTAACTAACTCACTCAATTTCGTTTAACGAATAATTTATAAGACGAAACTTAAATATGTGATGTATTCAATAAATAACGGGAATTGTCAAATTTAATGTTTCACACCTTTGGAGAGTCCAATTGTCATTGATACACGTATGTACCGTACCCCTAAGACCTCATACTCCTTTGCTTGTTTGTGAATTCTTGTTTAAAAACAATACTGTAATGAGCATCCAGCCTCCATATTCGTCAGACCTGACTCCGTGAGACTTTTTCGTATTTCCAAAAATAAAGAGGACCTTAAAGGCCATTTCAAGCAAGCGAGAAATCGCGAATCAATGATTCAAAGAAACTGGCACTTAATATCAAATAGGGACTATTTTAAAGACCACAACATTAATGTAAACGAATGATTTGTTTATAAATTTTGTTTTTTTTTTTCAAAAAACGAAAATTCCCGTTATTTTTTTAACATACCTCATATATCAAGTTCAGAAAGGTTGAATATATGAATAAAAATTAAAATGAATTTGCGGACCAACTGACAAGAAAGGCCGCGGCTATCAGGCCGGTAGGGCTAGAGGCATTTATTGCAGTTGGACGGCATGTTCTTGGCAGGTAGCCGTTTACAAGAAGAGGAATGGGCAAGTAGGAACCGCTGCTGACTGCATATACAGGGACTTCGCCACTCCGAACTGTCAAACTGTTTCTCGTAGGATACAATCTGAAAGGATTCAAATAATTAATTGCGCTCCCTAGAAACAAGCTGAGCCAACTAGTGACACTCTACACTGCCACTGCAGACATCTGTCATCTGCACAAACTGAAAATGTACTCATCGGATCTTTGCCGATTCTGTAATCTAGTAGCGAAGACACCTGAGCACTTATTCCTTGACTGTCCGAACTGATTGCGAAGAAAAGGGGTCAGAAAATTGGGGCTCAGCAATTCGACCATTCTGATAGAGTTTATATGACATTGAATCTAGTCTTAAAGCATTCAGATTATTTCCATGTTCTCATATGTACAATTTTAGTTGAGAGTTTTCATATTTGTACGTAAATAAATAACTGTTTTATTAATTCAGGTTGTGTTTAACAAGAGCTTAACTGTAATCTCTTATACATACATACATATATAGCATGAAAAGTATTGAAATAATATTAAAAACGAGACTTTGATCAAATACCGCTAACCTATAGAAAGCTAAATGGCGTTGTAATGGGAATTTGCATATGTAGAGAGCAATGAAAAGCATTTCCGATTCTTCTTACATTCTCACATTCTTACTCACAAATCGTCATTATAAATGAATGATGCAAATATATGAATGGAGAAAATATATTAAAATATACACATACATACATTCGTATATCTAAACATATGAGAGTACAATAAATATATATTTACAATTAATGTTTCCCTCCTAATCGTTTACATACAGTTATAGCCGCAATGACTGCGCACTTTTTGCGTGCACTGCGCGCTGACTATTTTTTTGTTTTCTATCCCAACAATTCTATTACACTTATTTATTTTAAATGTTTTGCATCAACACATTCCATTTTTCATATATATATGTATGTATGTATGTATGTAAAATATTTTGATTAGAACGCTGCGCACACAACTAATTCAATTGAATTTCATTTAAATTGATAGCATTTATGGCAACTGCGCGTGTTCCATTATGGCACAAAGGCGCACAATTAGGTACATATGTACATATATATTCAAAAGCACATACATATATACATATACATATATACATATATTTACATGCATGTTGACTTGTTTTCACTTGTCTACATTGTAATATTTACAAATATTTGCCTGTGTTATGCCCATTGTTTGATCATAGCATTATTATTATTATATCAACGCTCCGTTGCGCCGCGTATTTGTAATTAATAATATGCACCTTATAAGACCACCTTGCCAGTCTGAATATTTAAATGGGCATACATACATACATACATGGCCAAATACACATATGTATAATGTTGTTGTATGTGTGCTCATAAATATTTCGATTCACATTCATATAAGAATTGTTCTTCGTTTTTGCGTTCGGCTTTAGCTGTTCGCTTGTGTGTGTGTGACTGCGCCATTGCCTATAATTATGCTACAATAAATGGATTTTTGATTGATTTACTGGACGGTAAATACAAAAATACTTCAATTTATAGCAAATTTCGCTAGTTTTAAGATTATCACAAAATAGAAATTAAAAGAAATTTTAAGTATGAAATTAATGTTAATTTATCATCAATATATGTAAAATAGATCGACGAAATCACTGTTAAAATATTTAATAATTCTTATAAATGGTCATAAGGGGAAGCTTTATGACATCTTTTATAATTGTTGTTAATATTACAGTGGCTGAACCGTTTTTATACTCTCGCAACAAAGTTTTTTATTAATGTAATTTTTGCGAAAGTGGGCGTTGCTCCTCCCCCTACTAAATTGTTTGTACATATCTTGTAAACTACTAATACTATGAATAACAACCAAACTCTCTAGAGTCGTTTCATTTAGGCACTTTCTTAAACAGTATAAAAATTGAAGAATTCGGATTATAACCACACTACCACCCATATAATATGTTAAAAACTACTAAAAATGCTTTAATTCAGTGAGGAAAAACACCAGAATCTTTGAATTTCATGGTAAAGATGACACACAAGGGCTGCACTCAAATTTCTTTACAAAATTTGGCGTGGAGCCGCCCACTTATGCGTCAAATACCATATCTCAGTAACAACTCGACCATTTTCAACGAAATTCGGTTCGTAACATTATCTTAACATGCTTATATTAGTTTGAAAATTAGCGAAATCGGTTAACAACCACGACTACTTCTCACATACCATAATTTTAAAGCACATCTGATTCCACCCATCTTAAAATCAAGCCGAAATCGAAATATAACTTTTCAAAACCACATATATCGAACAAGTGGACCTCGAAGTTTGCGGCTAACTTTTTATTGAAAATAAAGGTACATTTCTCACTAATTCAAAAGAGGTGTATTTCTTCTAACAGTGTACGTCTGTGCCAAATAGGGGTAAAATCAGGCCAATATTTCCTCTAGCCCCCACATACCTTATATATGGATTTTCAAACTTCCGGTGAACTGCATACCGTATATATCGGTTCATATGTGAGATATCTTAGCAAAATTAATTGAACGTAAGATTTGGGATGTAATATAGCTTGGATGAAACCAGTTCAGGAATTACTAAAGTCCCCATATACTAAATATAATGGTTTTTGTTTTCTAGTGGAATTTATTCCAAATATGTGGATCAAGTTGTATGTTCTCTTAATTAAATTTAATAAATAAATATGTAAATAGTAGAAAATTAAATTTTTGGAATTTTTACACAAAAAAATTTAGTTATACAGTTATTAAATTCATCTATTGCCTACCGTTTCATATATTCGATGATATAAGTTACGTGATGTGAGAGAATACTATGTATAATTATGGAATAATCTTGAAAGGTCAACCAGAAATAGCTCAGCTACATAATTCTCAATTACATGTATTGAATTTATTCAACTTAGGTGATCAATAGATTAAATTTAGTCATCTCGTGCTCTACGATTATAATCGACGTGATTTCACAAATGTTTTGAATTTTGAAATAGTTCCTGCACGGACGAACCACAAAAGTCCCTGTCTCGAAATTTATATATTCTACGATTCATAGCTTTTAACAATATATTCGAGAGGGATGGACTTTAACATTTTATGTTGACCCTAAAAACCATTAAGGCCTATATTTTGAAGTCATAAGTATATACAAGGATTATGTAGCGGATGGAGTAAAAAATTATACTCAAAGAGCTCGCCATTTTAGTATCAAAATCGTAGCATTGTTTCGTGTATTTATATATACTCTCTCCGTCCAGTAATATACAAAGATGAGGTTATATTTAATTTTAGAATCCAGAACAACTACAGAGGTTATAAAATAAAATCACTCTTGGTAACAGAAAAGTTGTGACGCAGTACTATCTTCCTGACAAAATTGCTAAAGCTGAATTAACATAGCGCTCGTTTTCCCCATACCAAGAATAATCAAATGTTTGTAATATTTTTTACACAGAATTAGCTTATAGAGTTGCCACCTGTTCTAGAGATATACTTTTGGAAATAAATTTGTTAATCATAATACTTTATCATTCAATATGGATAGAAGCTACCAAGACCAAATAGGAGGGCAGTATTTTTGAATGCTAGTGCGTACAGAGTTGCCATATATTACTAATTTGAAATATTATTTCAACGTGTTTTCAAATATAGAATAGGATTTATAAAATGTTTGAAATATAATTAAAACAAAATTTAGTAAGGAAAATCGTAATGAAAATTTTAATTGTATTTATACTGTACACTTTGAAATGATAAACTGATTTAATGGTATTATATTTAATTTCTATTTTGTGAAATAAAAAAAAAATATTTTCAAATATGGTATTGAACAATATTTGAAGATAATAAAACCACTTGTTGGTCACTTATTTAATAATATAGACTTTATTAACAAATTATTTACAGACTTAAATTATTTAACAATATTTGCAATAAAAACTAACTATTTTCGCAACTTTATATAACTATTATATACAGATAATAACTAACAACAATTAATATAAAATAATTATACTATCATAATAAAGCTGACTTTAAAACTTTTCTTAACTATAAATATTCCTTAAATCGGATACTAGATAACATTTAAAAAAATAAATGTTTATAGGCTTATCAATAACTGTAAATTTACGTATAACAGTATACACATTTTCTGCACGAGCAAAGGCACGAATACGAGAACACACGAGTCGGAGCAAACCCTGCATAAGAGAGTTGAACCTAGACGAAGATAATCTCTAACCACATCGGAAAGCTATGGATTAAAGCTTTCACTTCATTAAATTTATAAATATATCATATTTAAAATAGAATAGTTTTTGTGTGAATGTCTATAAGCTAATGCATAATTGTCAATGTGGCAGGAACGATACAACAATGGCACTCATAATTAATAATTTTTTTAATATTAATATTTTCTACTGCAGTGTTGGCTTCTTCTTCTTTCGCAAGAGATCTTCGATTATCCAAAATGCAATAGCGATAATATTCAAGCCATTGAGCACATGCAGAGTAAAGCCATAATCGGTAGCGTCACGTATCAGACCTGAGAGTGAGAGAGATTGTTAAAGAGAGTTTTAATAAAGAAATTAAGAATTTATATTTTCTTTTTAAATAACGAGCACTTACCAACAACTGGTCCGAAAACCAGCGAGAAGATGCCAGACATGAGCAATTGTAGACCCGCCGCAGCGGGCAAACGCTTCAATGGCACATAACCTGGAATGATGAGTAGCGCAAATATGGTACGGAATGCCTTGAAGAGACCCAAAAAGCCGAAAACCGCGATCAACCAATAGAAGTCACGACAGTATATGAGGAAGACACGACCCAAGCACATGCCCAAAATGCCGATAATGAAGAAATTCTTGTTGCTCAAAGGTATCTTAGCGGTCAGTATGGGCGTGAGGAAACGCAGTATGACATCGCAAACACCCAGGCAGGACATGGCGAAGGCGATTTGCGTGTTAGTGAATTTGAAATCGGAGAGAATGAAAGGCGTTAAGATGGCAAAATTGATTTCGACGAAATTGATGATTGTCATGCCCATAGCCAGGTTGACATATGTGAAATCGCGCAGCAGATCCAGATCGAAGAAAATGATGACCTTCTGTAGGAACGGTAATTTCTGGCGAGCCTCCTCTTCTTCTTCTAACATTTCCTCCAACGTCTTTTCGGGCGCTAAATAATTGTCTTCCTTCTCGATAAATTGTTGTGGCTTGTACTGCACAGCCACTTGGCCCTCATCCAGATGCTCCAGTTTAGTGGGCAACTCCATATTCAAATGCAAATGCTCCAGCTCATCCTCCTTAATGCTCTCACTAGTCGAAAAAGAACGCTGTTTGCCTTTGCCAGCACCAATGCTGCTCAAACGTCGCAGCCGCTGCATTTGCACGCTGTCGCCAGTGCCGAGCCGATGTCGTTGGCTGAGCGTATTTATGGAGGTACGTGAACCGAACCAACCGTCATTGGCGCGCGCCAAACTGTGCGTATCGGGTTCCACGAATTGTTCGGGCTCTTCCTCTTCAAAGTGCTGCGACACTGGGCGTAAAGCCTCCGCATCACCTTTCACTTTTTTCACATGCCATTGCACGGGTTGGAAGATGAGTGAGGCGGCAAAATTATGCAGCGAGAGACCAGAGAAGATTAGCACAGTGCCCTTAACGCCCACAGCTTGCACTAGGAAAGTGGCGACATGTGGCAACATAATTGGACCCATGCCTGCCACACCGAACTGATACGAGGTGGCAGTACGACGTTTCACTTTGAAGAAAGTGTTAACAGCCATTGAGGATGCGGATACCATGAGACCACGACCGAAGGCTAAACGATGGAAGATTTGAATTTATTTGGGTTTTCATGCTTTCTAATTGACAGCAAAAACTTACCATAAAAGAAGGAGAAAGACATCATGTAGAAGAGGAATGATTGCGCGAATACTGACAAAAACATGCCGAGGAAGATGAGCGTGGAGCCGCCCAATGCGACTTGCCGGTATGTGTACCGTCGGAAGAGCGGTCCATTGAGGAGACCTATTAATAAAAAAATCTTAATATTGAAGATTTGCCTTGAATCTGTGCAAGCTATTCTGAAATAGCCTCTCATAAAAAGTTTATGAGAGAGGTACCGACGAACTCCATGAAACCCCATATTCATCAAAAAAAGAGACTCAACCTACCTGTTAACGCCGAAACGGCAATCTGTGTATTGATAATTGTCGTCAGCTGCGAACTGGTGATGCCAATACTGTACATATAATCTCGAAAAATAATGCCGAACTGTTGGGCCAAGCCAAATGTCACCAACTGCAATGAGCAATGTTACATCAGATACATTTTCACTTCAAAATATTTACGTTAGTTCAGATACTTACCACCGCAATACCACTAGCAACAGTGACCAGCCAACCCCAACCACCATCGGGCGCTACGAAATCATCACCGAGATCACTTTTGTCGCGACGCTTCTTTTTCGGTTTCTTCTCTTTCGTCGCACTCGCGTCCACAATGGGTGTATTATAGGTTTTATCAAACGTTGATTTATCACCATTTAACGGTATTATTAATTTAGTCAGATGTGGTGAGGTGGCACGATCAGGTATATGACCATTCTGATTGTTATTATTCTCATTTATTGTCGTTTGTTGCGCCATCTTTGTTGCTATTTGGATTATGTGTCGGTTGACTATGCCGACTTGTCAGAGATTTAACTTAGAAATTACACACTAAACAAAACGGAAACGAAGAACTATTTTAACTTTTTGTTAAGATTAACTTTATCATTATTGCTGTTTGAAGTGAGCACTTGTGAACGGACCACGCGTCATTGTCGAAAATAATTGGAAACGAAACGGGCTTTTTAAATTTTCGAAATCTTTATCCGCGTCAGACCGATAATAAATATATTTGAAGTATGATGATAAGCGCGATTATCGAAAGTTTTCAAATGTGTTAAAATTTGACTTTTATTGGAAATTGAAGAATCGTTGCATTTTGGTATATATTAGCAATAAACCGCATTCATTGTAAATATTTCTTTTCCATAGATTATAGATTTAAATTTTTATAGTTATTTAGAGTAATCAGTTCCTATACGAAGTACTTTGAGATTCCAATTTGGAAGTAAATTTTATAATACATATCTAACACTTACACTCTAATCTAATCCATTTAATCAAATATTTTGCTTCCAATCTTCGATTGAGAGAAGATAAGTCAATATGAAAACTAATAGATTACAGATTTTCTTCTAATCTCCTTACGATAAATGTAGTGGTACGCAATTGGTACAAGATTATAAGATCGTAAGTTGGTAGAGTCAAAAAATATTAGAATAACGAGACGGTTAACAGATTACAGCCCAATCTAGAACCTTGATTTTCAGGAACATTTGACGAAACAAACAGATTATGGATATTTTGAGAAATTTGCAATAAAGTAGAGAAACTAAACGATTCGACTTAAATTTTAACAATAACAGAAAGAACAAGGCATAATGGAGGAAAATTTTACATAATCCTGGCGAAAATTCTCGACGAAAGACGAAGAGCTAAACAGCCAGAAAAAGAGGACCATCAAAACCAATTTGTAGAGAGGTATATTTGAAGAAACTGAATAATAATTGAAATTATGGACTAAATATGGAACAATATACTAAAGTTAATATGAACAAGTAAGGAAGGGCTAAGTTCGGGTGTAACCGAACATTTTATACTCTCGCAATTTATTTATTTAACTTTATTTAATACACAATTGACCCACATATTCGTCATATATATTGTATAAAGTCCATTGAAAGTTGGAAACCATAATATTAGGATAGAAGCACCGAGGACCTCGTGTTCGATATATGGGGCCTTAAAAACCTATGGTCCGATTTCGGCGATAAACGTAGTATTTGTTCAAAGTTCTGCACCGATATCTTCACTAGTTCTTACTTTATCTATACTAATATTATAAAGAGGAAATGTTTGTTTTTTTGTTTGTTTGTGTCGAATAGGCTCCGAAACTACTGAACCGATTTGAAAAATTCTTTCACCGTTGGAAAGCTATACTATCCCTGAGTGACATAGGCTATATTTAGTTTAAAAAAAAAAAATTGGGTTCCTTACCAAAACTCCGATAATGTAAAAAAAAATACCAAAAAACTTTCTTTAATCGCGAATGCTGCGAAAACGATTGAAGATATAACAAAGTGATGTACTACAATTTTGTAGAACTTATCATTATCTACAAAAAACGACGCGACATCATACCTCTAACTATTATAGTTTTGTCACAATAAGCGATTTTATATAAAAAAATTAATTAAAATACCACTACTTGAAAAGGCTCTTTATTTATACCTTAGTATTAATCCTTATCGAAATAAATGATTTATTATTTAAGATCGCTTCAAAACCTTTATATAACTTTTTGAATTATTAGATTCTGACATACCATTCAAAAGATATCACGAGTTAAAAATTTTGAATGGTCCTGTGCGGAATTAAAAATAATTGTCGCTTGATAATAATATGATCTAAAAATGAATTGCTGTTCGTTTGTGCTACAAAAAAACGAGAACGGCCAAACCGATCTGGCTAATTTTAGTCTTGAAATATTCGTGGAAGGCCAGAAAAAGATTAGAAAGTGAGTAAATATGAAAAAATTTCGAGGAAGATAATAATAAGAGAATTTTATTCGAGTTGACAAGAAAAATATAAAAGAGAAAACAAAAAATTATAATTTGAAGGTTGTCATTGTTGCTTTGTTAAAATATTTTTGTTATTGTTCAATTGTATAAGGTTGTGTCGATAGCCCAAAACAATTTGTAACAAATAAGGAAAGGCTAAGTTCGGGTCCAACCGAACATTTTATACTCTCACAATTTATTGATGTAATTTTATTTAGATAACACACAATTTTATCTATATATTCGACATAAAGTCCAATAGAAAATCATCATATATAGTATATGAGGACCAATTTCACTCATTTTCACCACCAAGGTTAACGGGAATAGGGGCGACTTGGCACCTGTTAGTAGGCAAACATACGGCGCATTCGGCCTTGAAATTACTCCTAAATTGCAAATGAACGAAACACCAGTCAGCAAAATCGTCAAAAATAGCGCTTTAACGAAAATTTTCCAAATATTCAAGAAGTCGTTGGAGGTACTGCACAGGACTTTAAAAGATCTTGATTGTCGATGAACGTTTTTGGTGGAGCCAGGATTCTGTTAGTAGGTGATTTACGCCAATTATTCCTGGATCAACTGTTACTGACGGGTTATCGCATGCCTAAAATCATTTAATTTGTGGCGACACATAAAGAAGCGCCAATTAACAACTAACATATGAGTGTTTTTGCAACAATACCAAATTGCGATTGTAGAAATAGTTGGCAGTTGACACCTCGATGGATTAATAACATTTCCAACAGATTTCTTTCACTTCATTGACTCGAAAGAGAAGTTTTCCTGACATGAAACCTCAATATGATAACCATAAATGACTGATTGAATGACCTATATTGGTGGTAAAAAAAAATATCGATGATCTTAATGCGACAATTTAGAATTTCGGTCCAAAAGAGTTGACACAGCTACTAACCAGTATGACGTAGTCAATTAGCCCAAACTATTTAAAATTGCCTGTACTTTGCAATTAAAAGTAGTGTGAGTTGTAATCATGCTGCGTAACATAAATCAACCTCGAGTAATCAATATCGTCGCCGAAGCCAAGATTGGACCAACTTAATTTAATGTATACCTTAGCCACAAAAACGTGTGGCCGGGTCTGCTAGTATATTGTAAAGTAAACGATTCCGATCGTCTTCAAAGTTCTGCTATGTAGGAAGTAGGCGTGGTTGTGAAGCGATTTGGCCTATTTTCACAACATATCATTGGGATGTAAGGAAACTATTACAAACCAAGTTTCATTGAAATCGGTCGAGTAGTTCCTGAGATATGGTTTTTGACCCATAAGTGGGCGACGCCACACCCATTTTCCATTTTGTAAAAAAATCTGAGTGCAGCTTTCATCTGCCATTTCTTATGTGAAATTTAGTATTTCTGACGTTTTTTGTTAATGAGTTAACCCACTTTTAGTAATTTTCAACCTAACTTTTGTATGGAAGGTGGGCGTGGTTATTATCCGATTTCTTTCATTTTTGGACTGTATTAGGAAGTGGCTAAAAAAAACGACTGCAGAAAGTTTGGTTTATATAGCTCTATTGGTTTGCGAGATATGTACAAAAAACTTAGTAGGGGCGCAGCCACGCCCACTTCCCCCAAAAAATTACATCCAAATATGCCCCTCCATAGTACGATCCTTCATACCAAATTGTATTTCCATAGCTTTATTTATGGCTTAGTTATGGCACTTTATGTGTTTTCGGTTTTCGGTTTTCGCCATTTTGTGGGCGTGGCAATGGTCCGATTTTGCTCATTTTCGAAAGCAACCTTCCTATGGTGCCAAGAAATAAGTGTGCCAAGTTTCATCAAGATATCTTAATTTTTACTCAAGTTACAGCTTGCACAGACGGACGGACGGACGGACGGACGGACGGACGGACAGACAGACATCCGGATTTGAACTTTACTCGTCACCCTGATCACTTTGGTATATATAACCCTATATCTAACTCGTTTAGTTTTGGGTGTTACAAACAACCGTTATGTGAACAAAACTATAATACTCTCTTTAGCAACATTTGTTGCGAAAGTATAAAAGCTTTTAGGATCAAACAATACGAGAAACCTCACATAGCTTAACCAAACTGCGTATTCCAAAGCAGGATATTTTAAATTAATTTCTCTGAAGTGGTCAAAAGTGCTCTACTCAGAAATCCTCTCTCTCTCTATCTCTCTTTTTTGTTTGGTTTCTATCACATTCTCTTTCTCTTAATATTTTTTATATTTAAAAAATATATTTAATTTTGTAGACCCTCACAAAAGGCATCGCTCGAAAAGATCTCACACATCCCTGAAAATGTTCACATTCCCTCGACAGACATGTATCGAAAAGTAGGGGGAGTTTTTCTGTAAGGAGCTTTCCATAAAACTTAGTTTCAGGTTACCAGGCCACTATAGTGCCTTTCAAGCAGAGATATCATCAACTGAGGTAGCGGTAGATGAATTTCTCCGTAGTGTAGCCTACTTCAGGGAGGTAAGTATTCACTCCGATAGTAGAGCTGAAATTATCGACCATGCTGGGAACGAGTCGGACCTCATGTCTTATTTGTTCTAGCATTTTGTTCTGGATCACTGGTCCTCTCGCGAGCTTTGTAAACGCTGGTTAACTTTGGCCGAAAAGGAAACACAAGACCGACCTACTTGCAGTTAAAGAGCTGGGGAATAGAAATTTTTGTAGCATTATATTCGCAAAAAATGTACCCACTCTAATGAAATATATTACCTATTGCAAGGTGAACGCTTCGTTAAAAAGTTTGACTGCTTTCCACTGCTTTTTTTGGGTGAACTTAAAGATTAGTGAAATTATAAAATCGCTTATTGCGTTAATTTAGTGATTTATATACTTTATTTACGACCATTTTTTAGTTATTTAACACTTATTCACTTGTGTACATAGACTGAGTAAATAAATTCCATGCAAATGCCAGGATAGTAACCCCTGAAGCATTCTGCACTGATTAGCAAGCAATAAGCAGGTGGTGATAATTTTTTATTCAATAAAAAGAGAGAAGAATAATTAAAAAAAAATAAATTTCCAACAACTCAGCATTGCAATTACAAATGTACATATCTACAAATATAAGCCCACTATGAATCACACCACCATTTAAGCTTTATCACGCCTACATATATACACAGGTGGCTGTGTGAGTATTTGCAAAACAATTACGAAATGATGAAATTTCTATTTATCGTAGAATTATACTACTAGTATGGGGAACCCAATGGGCTTAAGTCCATTTCACTATCATCACATTCTTTTCGATATCACATGGTGGCGGTGAGGTAATGGCGGTGCGTATACTATTTCCAATATATCAATGTCAAATAAAAATCCAACCATTTTCGAATGAAATTGTTATAAATTAGAAGGCCTTACCCCTGCTGTCATTATGCGTCGAAAAAAGTCATCGGTCAGCAGACATTTATATAAGCAAATGAGGAGTAGCGTGAGGCGACTGTTGGAACAATTTAACGGCGTGATATGGGAAAAAGCGTGACTTCTTTCAAGAATGATAACCATATGCGCATTTGTATGTATTTTGTTATAGACGGCGGCGAGGCCTTCAGTGAGATATCTGTATCGTATTTTATATGAGCATAAAATTGACATTTGAATTTGTTTTTTTTATTTACATAATTGAAATGTGACTTTTTGTTGATAACTCTATGTAAGTATGCATATTCGGGGTCTGGAACTGTTAGGACTAGAATTATGCTGGAGGTGTAATGGAAATAAAGTTTAACGGTTCTATGAAATGGTGCCACTAGAACCTAATATAAGGTTGTCACATATATATCCGATTTTTGCTCTTTATTCAATGCTTTATAAAAAGTGTTACAGTGATCGGATTTAGTTCAAATATGCGCCGTTTTGTTCGAGAATCTGTTTCCATCTAGGCAACTTCATAATTCTGGATGCTTCTGGTCGATCACGCGTTCCAGTTGTTCGCAGTAGATGGTAGTATTAAGCGTCTGGGAATATGGGAACAGCTCATAGTGGATGATTCCCTTCCAATTCCACCAAACATACAGCAAAACCTTCCTGGCCGTCCTGCCACATGCAGGTCTAACTCGATGTTTTCCATGATTTGATCGGTATTCGTTGTCACAGGTCTTCCGCCGGCTGGCTTATCCATGGTGTCGTTTTCACCCGTCCTGAATCGTCGAAACCATTCCTCCGCAGTTCGAAGGGATAGAGTTCATCCCTCAAAACACCATTAATCACACGGAAGGTTTCTCTAGCGGACTTGCATTTAACGTAGGAAACCTTTAAAATAGCGCGAGTTTCGGCTTTAGTGAACTCCATGTTTACACGCTATAACTGTGTATCAATATCCAAACTAAGCATACATAGCGTCATTTTGTAGGTTATGTCAAGACCTTTCAAAGATGTATAGTATTGCCAGATACGAGTTCTGTAGCGCTTTATACATAGCCGCGAAATTCAGAATACAAAAAGGCGGAAGACAACCTAATATTTAAAACTTACATATCTAAATTTCACATCTATCGGACCATTGGTTCATGAGATATATCATTTAAATTGATCTAAGGCTTAGAAAAAATGTGATAAAATAAGAAAATGGTTGTCGATGTAAACTATCGGGGATCTACCACAAAAAAAACTACCATTCGAGAGTATAACCCACTTAGAACAAGACGGTCATATATCCGAAGGACCCATAAATTAAAAGTGTTGTGTACTCTTTCCTCAAATTATTTTCAAAAAATAGTCACTCTTCGGTAAAAGGAAACCACCGAGTTAATTTCTAACACAAATAATCTTAGTCCAAGGTCTTATATTGTTTGGATAATATCGTTATGTCCACCAAGAGAAGAATAGATGTAAGTGAAGCATCTCTGGATCTCGATTTAAAAATATATTTGGAAGGGTTAAAGTTAAATTAGTAAACTCTTTAAGTTTCTCAAATAAAAAAATCAAAATTCGAAAGTTTTACCTCTAAAACATAAGGAATAATCGAACCACTTTCGTGTTAAACTATAATTAGTTTGATTACGTTATTACATACTAGGAACTATTTTCGCTATTTATATTCGTCTCTGTAAACAAAAACCAAAATAAATTGTCGCTATTTCAAGCTCGATTAACTTCAATTAAATAGATTTCTAACACACTGTTAATCACTTCCCTAAATAATGATGAATAAGCAACTAAGCTCACCGCTTCAAATCTGTTGTTAAGTCGACTAAAACCGACTTTCAGCTACATATATATCTACATACATTTGCATATTCGCACAATATATGTATATATTTATATATTATTTATCGGAAAAATTTCGAGTTGCGCCTGCTAATTATGTTACCACCACCGTAGCTGTCTGATAAAATATCACGACTTAATTTGCTTTATGAATTATGATTGCTGATTTTTTGTGCACATATTACAGGTACAATTGCCTCATTGTACGGAATATGTATTATTTAAGGTCAACAAATATATTTTACAAGTTAACAAAATATTTTGTCTGAATAAATTTCGTTGACTTTTTTGGCGGTCTCTCTCGCTGGTGTTTGTTTACATACATCTGTATATCTCTATGTACGTACAGAGATTCATACTTCTGTTCTTTTTTTGTGGAAAAAATCTTCCATGTTTATATATATTCACAAGTAAAAGCGGCAAATCATATGGGTACAGTGTGTTAATTCATTGTAAAACTAAACTAATTATACTCTCGCAACAAATGTTGCTAAAGAGAGTATTATAGTTTTGTTCACATAACGGTTGTTTGTAACACCCAAAACTAAACGAGTTAGATATAGGGTTATATATACCAAAGTGATCAGGGTGAAGAGTGAAGTTCAAATCCGAATGTCTGTCCGTCCGTCCGTCCATCCGTCTGTGCAAGCTGTAACTTGAGTAAAAATTAAGATATCTTGATGAAACTTGGCACCATAGGAAGGTTGCTTTCGAAAATGAGCAAAATCGGACCACTGCCACGCCCACAAAATTGCGAAATCCGAAAACACATAAAATCCCATAACTAAGCCATAAATAAAGGTATGGAAATAAAATTTGGTATGAAGGATCGCACTATGAAGGGGCATATTTTGATGTAATTTTTTTGGGGAAGTGGGCGTGGCCCCGCCCCCTACTAAGTTTTTTGTACATATCTCGCAAACCAATAGAGCTATATAAACCAAACTTTCTGCAGTCGTTTTTTTAGCCACTTCCTAATACAGCCCAAAAATGAAAGAAATCGGATCATAACCACGCCCACCTCCTATACAAAAGTTAGGTTGAAAATTTCTAAAAGTGTTTCACATAAGAAATGGCAGATGGAAGCTGCACTCAGATTTTTTTACAAAATGGAAAATGGGCGTGGCGTCGCCCACTTATGGGTCAAAAACCATATCTCAGGAACTACTCGACCGATTTCAATGAAACTTGGTTTGTAATAGTTTCCTTACATCTCAATGATATGTTGTGAAAATAGGCCAAATCGCTTCACAACCACGCCTACTTCCTACATAGCAGAACTTTGAAGACGATCGGAATCGTTTACTTTACAATATATAAAGTAAGAACTAGTGAAGATATCGGTGCAGAACTTTGAACAAATACTACGTTTATCGCCGAAATCGGACCATAGGTTTTTAAGGCCCCATATATCGAACACGAGGTCCTCGGTGCTTCTATCCTAATATTATGGTTTCCAACTTTCAATGGACTTTATACAATATATATGACGAATATGTGGGTCAAATTATGTATTATGTAATATTAATAAAGTTAAATAAATAAATTGCGAGAGTATAAAATGTTCGGTTACACCCGAACTTAGTCCTTCCTTACTTGTTTTTCTATAACACTGAGACTAATTAGGCTACGAAGCTCAAATTTGACTTAAAAGGTTCATTGATTCTCTCCCTTATGTAGGTAATTAAAACCCCTGACATATGGCAACTCTTTTTTTTAATATTCGAAATGGGACCCTTAGCCATTAGTTCCATATATCGATCCTATAGTCCCCCTTGTACATGGTTATATGAGGTATAATAAAATTGTTAAGAATATTCTACCTTCTACATATTGGTTGGTCTATTCCAGTCTCGTCCCAATTTGTATATGAAATATAATAATCAAATTAGATGAAAAGACTACATATTGTTGAAATCTGTCCATAGAACGATACTAAGGTAACATGTTGCATATGCCTATCTATCATGTAGTATAATTTGATTCGGTATTAAATTGATCTATATTTACCAAAGAGGTTCTCTCGTTAATCCAGTCGCTTTTAGAACACCTACTTCTGATGTTAAACAATATACCTTAAAACATGTGGAATATTTCATCTAGAGCTCATGATAATTTAATGCCAAAACCGGAAGAAATTAATTAACATTTTCGTCTAATATATATTGATTTCATTTTTCTTTTTTTTTTCATTTTTATAAAAAGTTTTTCGAAAGTTCGGTAAAGCTTCCTTCTCATTTGGTAATCTGCGAGAGACGTTAGTTGGAATATTGAACCGATGTTCGATATTGATTTTCAGAGAGGAGTTTATATTCGATTGTGTATGATTTGGATCGAATTAACACTTTTTATATATATTAGAATCTTTAGAAGTTAATGTTACAGGTTTACCCTCTGAAACACACACAATTCCAAGGCTTGTAGAAATTTTATTTTGTAAAAGTAATACTCTCAATATTTCAAGTTCTTACTGGGTATAAGTTCCACATGATGACGATGCACCTAAGTGTTTTTCCACTTCATAAAAACACTTATGAATTGATTACCGTATACAGTGATTCCCAACCTTGATAGAAGACTCCTCGCATTTACTAGACAATAACTGCACTTAGTAACCAGAAAATTTATAACAAAGTAGAAAGAGTAATAGTTCAAGCGACGTGAATAATACGCTGATAAGCGGAGATTTCGCTTTTGTTATCATTGCACTAGTTGTAAATATTTTGAACATTTAATATTATTATTATTGATATTTTTTATTGGAAAAGAAAAGTTGACGACAAACAACAGATATCATACACCTGATGGATTTGGGTTGAATAACTTTTTGTCGAGCCCTAATCTGAATGCAGCGAAAACAAGTAACTAATAAACAAAAACTTTAGACAAAACTTACTGACACACAAACGACTTGACACCTAACTGATTACGAGCGAGTTCACTTGTCAAAATATTTGCATACGAGCACTTAGAAGTTGAATTGACGCACTGTCCCTGGCGTTGATGTCTACCTAAGTAGATGAAAAGCTGATATAACAGTTTATTTGTTGGTTATGTTAAATGTTAAAAACTCTATTTTGATTATTTTTTATATGGGCCATATTGTTTTAGCTAAAGTTTTTGTACTATACACATGTGCAAACATGGCAAAAAGCGAAAAGGGGTAAATATAGTTTCAGACTTTAGAAGCCGGTCTAGAGTTCGAAGGGTTTTATACTAGCTTTCTTCCATAGCAAAATGAATTTGTATTCAGATGCGATATGCCAAAGCAAATATTAAAACCATTTATTGATATTAGCTACTTACTATAGGTAGAGAATTGTCATAACAAATAATATTCAGGAAGCACTTTCACGGCATTCCCATTAAAGGAAATGAGTATGTAATCGCATGTGATATGAATATGAAATATTATGCCACCATTTGTAATTTATACCAGTTGTTTGTTCGTTTCGACATTTTCCAGGTTTATCGACTAAACAACAAACTTTTCGTATCATCGTATGTTTCAGTTTTGAATTTTAGGGATTCTATACAAGAAATATGGTATCACGTTTCCAGAGTAGCGTGTATTATAATTTTTTCTCTACTTAAGACAAGCGAGAGATCGCTTCAGTGTCCTGGAATAATCCAAACCTATCTTATTTTAGAGCTCCAATCTACAAGATTGCGATTTTCAAATAGAGTTTTGTATAGAGAACCAGTAATCTAGGGACTTCAACTGACATCAACCATACTTCGGTCCTCTATAATAATAGTGAATTCATTAAAGGCTGATTACAAAAAACTATGTGTTCAACCTACTATTTAATATGAGGAAGAAGATCAATGAATGAAATGAAGAATAATATGCTCAGGATCTAATCCTTAAAGGCGCAGAAATATGGACGATGACAACCCGAGATGAGAAGTTACTTGGAGCATTCGAGAGAACTGTTCCCCGAAGATCTTTGGAGGCGTTGCATGAGCGAGGAGTCCCGAAGAAGATGGAACCAAGAACCATGTATGAGCTCTACTACAACGTGGATATAGTTAAGTTAAAAATCCAACGAATGTGTTGGTTAGACCATGTCGTACGTATGAAAGACGAAGCTCCAGTGAAAAGATCTTTCGATTCGGGATTCATGGTTGGACAACGAAAGCAAGGGCGCCTATGCTTCCGATGGAAGGACCAAGTTCATAGGGACCTGTTTGCAAATGAGATGTACAACTTGCGTGACTTCGCAAAGTATAAAGGCAACTGGCGATGTTTTGTGTTCTCGGCCCAGACCAATCCACGGTTGTAGTGTCAGAGAAGAAAAAGAGCGGCTATTTCTTGCTGACTCACTGATCTCAATAGAATGCTCCTTGCAAAGATATTTTGGGACAATGAAGAGGTAATCGTAACTAATTTCAAGCAAAAGACAGATCGTTCTACAAAAAACAATGGTTTAGAATCTTACTTCCTATATTATATAATGAAAAGAAAAAATATGGTTTCCTTTAAAAGGATGGAAAGGTTATCTTTTAAAGGAAAAGGAAAGGTAATCTTCCCACCATTTCTGTATTATCAATTAGTCATTTAAAATTCCCTTACAAAGATAATAATTTTATTGAAATTTTTGCTAAGAACACTTGGGGACTCTGAAGAATTATGCTATCTATGATATCAATCTCGCACACAATTTTGCCATATAGACACAAAGACGGAAGCAGTTGACTGGCTTGTCAAGTAAAGTCAATAAGACTGCGGTTTTCTTGAAAGAATATCCCAGACATTCGCATGAAACTGGGCTACGAAGACAGCAGCATCAAGGCCAACGCGTGGAACACATAATAATATCAGCAAATGCAATTAATATATGAGATTATGACACTGAAATGCAAAAACAATAATAACAACAACAACAACAAGTACAATCGCTTTAAAGTGAGCTATTAAAATTGTACGAGACGAAGTTCAATTACGGTACGGTTGATAAGAAAAATGCCATGCAGGCCAAACCGTGTATTATGCAAAGAAGAAAACAGAATTGTACGAGTATGCAAGCATATAAACAATCAGAAAGCTGTTAACAATGTTAACAATGTCGGGAAAAGAAAAACAACAATGTTAACAAGCGAATGGTTATTTGATGTCTTATCAGTAAATAAAATGAGGGAAAAATAGTAAAATTAATACAAAAATAAAAACAAAAACAAAAACAAAAGTGAAATGAACGACGCTTAAAACCAAAAGAATAGCTTTTTGTTCTTTTTTGTTTTTGTTTTTTACATATATACCTTCATATGTAGATAAGCGGCATTAGTCGTTGCTAGACATATAGCGGCTGGGTCTGATAAAATTTCAAGGGGATAATGCCGAGAAGAAAACTAGCACGAGGCAACTATTAAGTTCCAGCTGGAGGTGCTGAGAGGTATTTATGTACTTTATAAAACTATTATAGTGCTTATAGTTGGTGATTGTGAAGAAGTTGGTTATCGGGTAAGCGTTGTGTTGGCGATTAGCTGAGCACTCTTGTAAATACACAAACAAATTACTGTATACATAAAAGTACTGCACATGATCGTGAAGCTTTGGAAGTGTGCCGCCTTAATTAGTTATTAATGGGCTGGTGATAATCGTGTAAGGCGCCAAAAACTTCAAGAACGGAAGTGCAAATTTAAGCGAGTTGCGTTGTAAAGCCATACAAATGATTACAAATTATTTATTTTATTTTTTTTGTTTTTTGTGAAAGAATCACTAAATCACAACGACAATCACTGCTATTTGCCAAATGATAATTATCAGCATTTTTTCATTTTTTTTTTTCTGCATATCATTACACCTGTGTGAAATTCCACACGGCAAATATTAATTTATGAGTCTGGCTAATGGGCTGATTTGCATTTATTATACATGTTATAAGTACTATAAGTACATACATAAGTAAGTTGGTGTGTATGTTTGCGCTACCGTTCATGCGCTGATGGATCATTCATTCATTAATACCCGTCAAAAAGGGCGCATGAGGCGCGCACACAAAGCGAAATGCGCTAAATTGGAAATGTCACTTGATCGATCGGCATCAACATAAATGTCGCAAAAAGCTTAGACTCTACTGCGTTTGACACTATGTGTATGTGGTTAAATGCCGTTATGTATCGTACGAAAATAAATCTGTTATTCGCGCAAGTTTGATAATGAAAGTGTCGCAGCTTATGACGAATTTCTGTCATATGCTAAATAGCCTTGACATCATGTTCGTCATGTCGCTTGGATTGAGGTTATAGTAGACATATTTCACCACTTGTTTTATTAATGATATTAGCTAATTTGTAATTAAAGTAATTACGTAAATTTTATGATAAATATGAAACATTAATACTAATCATTAAAGAATTTTTTGATTTTTTTACAGCAGTTCTTTGGTTTATAAAGCAGTTTTTAAGGAAAAAATTATAAAGGAAAAATATTTATTTTTTCCACATTTTTTTTGTAAGGTTTGTATATGTATGCTTCATATATCAAAAAAAAAAGATAATAAATTTAAAATTTGAAATTTTTTTTTATTTTTTTGTTATATGTTTTATAATTTTTTTTTTATTTTAACCCAATAATAATTTTCAACAATTTATTGTCTTCTTTTCCTTTTTTTAATGCAAATATTTATTTTTTTATTTTAATGTATTTTTTATTTATATAAATAAGTTTTTTATATTATATTTAACTCATTTATATAATATTTATCTATGTTGAATTAATTTTTTTAACATAAAAACCAGCACTAATTTGAATTTACCATGATAAATATTTTTTTTTTGTGTCTTTGAAAACAAAAATTTAATATTATTATATTTCTGTCATTATATTTTGAACCTTTCCCATTATTACTTATTATTAATTTTATAAAAAAAAAATATTTTTGTGACGGTTTTTATCTAATTGGGGTTAACATATTTTTTTAAATTTTTTTATTTTATTTTTTTTTTATATTTTTAAATTAATATTTTTTTATATTATTCATTTTATTTTAATTTTTGTTTTAATTATATTAATTTTAATTTTTTTAAATTACATTAATTTTATTTTATCGTTATAAATCATTTTTTTGTCAACAATTTCATCTTCAAAATTTTTTTTTATTATATATATATATATATTTTAGAATCTTTGTTGTTGATATTAATTATTTTTTCTTAAAAATACAAAACAATATTTTTTTTGTTTTTATGTAAATTGTTGTTATAATATTATTCAAGTTTTTATTTTATTTTATTTTGTATTATTATTATTAATTCATTATTAATTACTTTTTTATTTTTATTTTGTCGTTTGTACCATTTTTATTATATTGAAAAAAACAAATGAATATATATCTTACATTTTTATAAGCATTAATATGAAAATTTTATTTTGACCGATTTTTTATATATCTAATATCAGTAATTAAAACTTTATATGAATTTCGAATAATTTATTTAAATATGTGTATGGATTTTATTTTTTATTTTATTTCATCTAATCTAAAAAAAAAAATATTGTAATCTAATTTTTTATAAATTACTTAATTTCAATTTAATTGTTCATTTTTTATTTAAATTTATGCCATTTTTTTATTAATTTTCCATAAATTATGAAATTATAATATTAATTTTATTTTTGTTTTAAAATTTATTTATTTTAAAAATTTATTATTTTATTTAATTTTAAAATTTTATTATTTTCAAAATTTTTATTTTATATAATATCACCTTTTTTATCAAAAATAAATTTTTATTATAAAAAAATAATTCATTTTATTAAAATTATTATTATTTTTTATTATATTTAAAATAATTGTATTATTTTTTATTATTATTTAACATTTTATAAATTTTAATAATAAATACTTTTTTATTTTAATACTAAAATTCTTTTATTTTCAAATTTGTAGTTTAAAATTGGAGTAATTTTAACAAAAAAATTTAATTATAATTTTTATTTTTTTATTTATTCCCCTTTGATTTATTTATTTTTATTCCTTTTTTTACTTCCCATGTCATTATTTTTGCTAATATTTTTACTTTATTTTATTTTTTCATTATTTTATTATTTTTTTATTATTATTTTATATATTTTTTGCATTATTTTTTTGTAATTGTTTCCCAAATATACGCCGCCTTCCTTGATATTTCAATTACGTTTCAATCGCTTGCATACTTTTTCATCTTTTCTCATTTAAATAAACGCTACTTTCTAACATTTCAAAACAATTCAATTATATTTTCCGCAATTTTTGCGGTTTTCATACATTTTTATTATTATTTCTTCACATTCGTATTCACGTCCGCAATGCGACTGCCCTTATCAGTTTAATTATGCCGTTGATTGCAATATTTTTCTCAAATTTTATTTTAATTATGACATTTAATATAAGCGTCACCACAACGCCGCGATCACCGCACACTGCTCAACAGCAACAACAACAACAAAAAAAAAAAAAATATTTAAATAATATGTTTAAAAACTAAATCCACAAGCGTTTGCTTGTCAATGTTTTGCATGTGTTATCGTTTAGTCGTTTAACGTTTAGTACAAAGCTTTAGTAATTACATTTTATTTTATTTTTTCTATCCATACACGGCTCGATTTCAAAACGCGCGCCTACAAAATCGTTTATGCGCGACAATTATCTCAGTTTTTTCTTAGTTATTATTGTTATCGTTATTGTTATTTCGTTTTTCACAACTCGTAAGTACACAGCGCGGCTCAAATTCCCGTCAGGCTTCTGTCGCCAACTAAGGTTTCCAAAAATATAAAAATGCACGTTTGTGTTTGTGTGTGTTCACGTCGGCAAAACAACAACTTAACTGCTTCGCTGCTCGGCAGCAACTGAATGCTTTCAGCGCCAGAAGCGTTCGCACAACAGTTCGTCAGCCCAGACCCCAAAAGCCGCCCCTTACACGCCCCCCTCCCTCCAAAATACACACCGCGTATTATCACTACACACCTCGGATCGTGGGGTATAGTCGTATAGATTGTGCAGTGCTATTTAGCATTGATAAAGGATGGTCATTATCAATTTTTCATTACCAAAAACAAAAACAAAAACAACAAAAATTGTTAGGTGGCAATGTTATCAGTTTCTAATGGGTGTGTGTTATTGTTGTTGTTGTGCTGGGTATTCACCTGAATTCACTTTCGGCGTGCTCACCCCCACACTACTCTCTGCTGGCGTTGACTAACAAGGCTTAGTGGGCTGGTGCCAACTCGTTCAGTTTTATTGGCAATATTTTATATATATTTATATATATATATTTTTTTAAATTAACTCGTACAAATGCATTCAAAAACCCAAATCAACAAATTTGAATCATCATTATTCCAAAAATATAAATTCTGGATATCAAAGCTCGAAAATGCCTAAAGCGTTCGTTGGCTTCGCTCATCGGGAGAGTGCGTATGACGAGTTCTTTAAATAAATATCTAACACGTCCGATTGAAAACGCGCGCCACGATCCGCGAAAAAAATGCGAGATTATTCAATATTCACACATATGTAGTTATGTCTACCAATCGAGCATACAAAAACAAACACCGGCTGGCACAATCTTACGCACGAAAATATTCCGATGAGCTACAGTACAAGTCGAAAGTATGCGAACAATTTGGATTCGCCGTTTTTATAGAAAGAAAAACCAAAAAATTTTAATTTTAATATTGGCAGGGATAATGCCAGAGGGTTTTTGTAATTTCAAGGGACCTCATTATCGACATATACAGTGGAACTCGAAGATCTCCATAACTCAAACTTTTGAATTGGCAATAGCGTTTAGAAATCAAATTTCATACAAATTTGCTTCCATAACTCAAACATTCCTAACTCGAAGTTCTCCATAACTCGAACTCTTAAATTGGCAATATAAGTCAAATTTCATACCAACTTCCTTCCATAAATCGAACTTTTCGACCAGAGCATAGTAGAAAATTTAAAATTTTACTATCAAGGAACAATTTGAAAGGAATCAAGGAACAATATGGAGGCAAACAAAAAATATGATATTACACTAATAGATTTCATAAATCGTGTAAAAAAGGCATGAGATACAGACTTCAATAACCAAAAAATAGAAAACTCCAACAAACAAAATTACAAAATACACGTTTGAACCTTTGTACATAAAACTTTATGTGAAGAAAATAATTAAAACTGTGTATAGATCTCTATTTTACAGCTTTTTGAAAAATGTATGTTTTAATATAATTTTCTATAACTCGAAGTTTTTTTGTGGATTATGTTGATTCGAGTTAGAGAAGTTCCACTGTATGATTAAATTATTATAATTTTTGTTCTTGAGCGGATGATGCAAGGAATTTTTTGTTGCAAAGTGTTAATAATTTTATTGGCAGTGTGGTCTGCCGTTGTCTTGTCGAAACCAGGAACCGTCCAGATCACAGACGCTGAACCTGATTTTTGACGTTTTTCAAGCATAAATCGGCCGATACTGCTGCAATTTCACGTTCGATATTCGAAGGAAATTCATCAATCGTCGCTGGCTTGGTATAGACCAACAATAGACTTGACGTAGCCCCACAGGAAATAGTCTCACGGTGTCAAATCCCTCCGTCGCGCGATTGACTGGGCCATTTAGTGAGATAACACGTTCACCAAACTTGATTTTCAATAAATCGATTGTGACAGTCGCTGTGTGGCTGGTGGCGCCGTGCTGTTGGAGCCACATAAGTCCATATCATCCACTTCGGGCCCAAAATATTCGGTTATCATTGAGCGGTAGCAATTCCCATTCACAGTAACGTAAAGAAGTACGACTCAATGATGCCGCCGGCCCATAAATCGCACCAAACCGTAATTTTTTCGGGATGCAATGGTGACTCATGGAGAACGGGTGGATTGCTACCTGACTTGAAGCCCTTCAGCCAAAAATTAGCCTTATCGCTGAGGATGATTTTTCGATGAAAATCCGGATCATTTTCAAGTTGTTGCTCAGTCCAATCCACGAGCCTGCGACGATTCTGGTGGCCAAGCGGCTTTAGTTGTTGCGTAAATTTGATCTTGTACTTGGGAACGATGTGTGAGAAGCTAATTTAGGTCTTCCTCAATTGATGCGCCAGCGGCAGCAATATTCTCGACACTACGGGCACTTCTTTGTCTCAATGGCACGGGAACATTTTGTACTTCGCCTGGGGATTACAATTTTTCCACTAAATTTTCAACTGTTGATCTGACAGGACAACTATGGCATTCGGGAAGTTCATTATATTGATTGTATATCACTTTATTACAGGAAATATTCGAATTTTTATGTCACCGACTGTATTAATACTATGTCACGTATTTAAGAATGTTGTTGTGTTAATATAGTTTATAAATAAAAATAAATTATAAGAAAATAATGTGCTTTAAGCAGAAGACTTTGTACCAAAACAAAATATAATGTGTAGTATATACAGTAAGTCACCAAAAGTTTGCAAATTTTAATAGAAATATCAATTTGTTTGTTCCGGAAAGTCTATTTTTGATCAGAAACATATGATTTCTGAAAACTTTTAATATTATTATTATTTTATTGTGGAAAAAAAGGAAGAACTCATTAGCAGAGTAAATAAGCCAGATTCAGATCTCAATACCGTCAAAAAATTAACTTTCTCTATTTTTTTAATATAACACCACGTATTTCCATAACTTTCCATTAAGGGGTTATATACAGTTAGAATTTTCAAAAAATCGATTTTTTTTATTTCATTTTCTTAATGTACATATATTTAAGAATACACACAGAAAATTTCATATCATTCCGGTGAATATTTTCAAAGTTACAAGCAAATGAAAAAGTTGAAAAGGCGTTTCAGAGTGCTTGGAAGTACAAGGTCCAAACTTTAAACGCGTTTTTCTCAAAATGGTGTTTTCAAAGTCGGTGACCAACATTACTCGAAAACGGCTAGACCGATTAGTCTCAAATTTTAACACGACCTTCTTAAATATATTTTTTAGTAATTAATCGAAGATTTTTTCTCTCCGATAAATATTTTTTTTTTAAACAATTTAAGCCCGAAATTTCGGTGAAGAATCGATTTTTTTTTTTTGAGAAACCGCCGTTTTATCAAAAAATTTTATTTTGCTTATTCCTTCGATTAATTACTAGATTTAACATTATTTTAACGAAATCTGTTTGGTTTTTTAATTTCGGATGATCCAGTTCCGAGATATAGTGGTCACCGCAAAACGTCTTTTTTGAGAGGAGCTCCTGGAGATCAGCTGTAGCTCTTTTTCAAATAAATATTTTTACTAGTACTAAGTCTTAAAATACAGTTAAAAGATACCATAATATGTGTATAAATTTTTGGATCAATAAATTAAAAAGTTTTCTCAGAAAAAATTCTGGAAAATTTACTTTTTTTCGGCCGTCTAACTGTATATAACCCCTTAAATTTTGATAAAACAAGAAATTCTGACAACTTAACTACTATTTCAATAAACAACTTGGCACTTTGCACTTTATCGCACGGGCTATCAGTAAATTGAGATATTCCGTCTTAAAATACAATAGAACTTTACACCCATCACCACCACCAGCATTAGATACTTTGATCCCACAAAATGCGCGATCGACAAATGGCGAAGTCTTGACCGAAAGCGCCTTGATTGTGCGCTTGTCACTCTCTAATCAAATAAAAGGTAGGAATTTCAAAAGTTCTTTATATGGTAGTAATTATCATAAAAAAATATTTTGCTTTTATTGTTATTAAATTTTTCTTTTTTTTGTGATAAACAAATAACTGTAAGCAGTTAAACGGTTATTAGTTATGACGGGGTTTTATTTCCATAGTCGGCATTGACTTTAAAGTTAGCACAGCTGAAATTTAGCTGCCAACAATGAGCGATTATAAAACGTTCAAAATATATTTGAACTTACAGATACAGTGATGTTCACAAAAATAGCATAACGTTTGATGATGCCCATTTATTAGTATATTTGAAGTCGTTTAGTGAACGTGAGAGAGTGACGATTCGAACAAGCAACTGGTGTAAAATAAATAGAGAGAGAAGAGAGTCAGCTGAAGAGAGAGTACCTTTTTAATGACGTTTAAAAAGTCGCTTGCTTAACTTTCACACACAGAGATCAAGTAGATAAGTGGTGAATCGAACACTCCTAACACAAATTTTGAATACAGTTCTGAAATGACTCGAATATCTCAAAATTACGGTTAAAACTAAGGCTTTAGATATAAATCAGTAAAACTTATTTGCATTGGCGGAAAATTTATGAAAAATAGAGAGGAAAATAACAAAATCTTAATTCAGAAAAAAAGAATAAGACAAAGACCAGCTAGACAAAATAGTCGAAATAATAATAGGTTAGGTTAGGTTATTCTGGTAGGCTTAAAAGCCACACATAGACCATTTTTGGTCCTTTGCGATACCAGTTGCTTCAAGTAAAAGTATGCGGGACCTCGTATGTAGTACAGCTTCTGTACCAAATGGCTTTTCAAAATTTTGTAAGTACTTATAGTTGATTGCCATTTTTCCACCCAAAACTGTACATAAAATATATATATTTTTCATATAAGTAGCTATATGTGTGTATCAATATGGCAGCACAGCAAAGTCCAATGTGGGTGTGTCATATTTTGAACCACTTGTTGAAAGCGTAAAACAAAAACTTGGCGATAAAACAAACAATACACATATTAAGGAAAAAAAACGCAGAATAACAACAAATATTGCATAAGAACATACAAATAAATGTTGAAAACTGCCAAATGATGACTTTGTATTAATATTAAAATAAAGTCGACATACATACTTATAAGAGATATAATCAAGTCTACATATAGTATATACATATACATATGTATATGTATGTCTGCTATATCTTATAATTACATTTATTTATTTTTTTTTTTTTCAATTCTTGGCGTTTGATTTTTTTAATTGCATACTTATAGATTAGTTGAAGTATCAATTTAAATGTCAGTACCAACAATGGAGCGGCTTTATAATTGAAAATACATATATATAGGACATACAAATAGACATACATACAGAACTTTCGTCACAACGTTCGTGTGCGAAGTACAATTTGACAACTTTAGATTTCTCACTTTCAATATTGATTAAACACTTCATAATATGATAAGTCATTTATATAAGAAATATTTGATTTGTGGAGTCACGTAATTTTTTATAGGGAATCAAATAGTTCACATTTGATTCCTAAGTATCACGTATATAAAAATCGTATTAGTAGTTAATTAGACATCACTTACCGTGCCCACAAATCGTATTGTCATTTCACGTAGAAATTAACCTGTAAAAATAAGGAAACAAAAATATGAATTAAAAGTAATAAAATTAAAATTTAAATTAAATGACTATAAATAACTAAATTGATAGATAAAAAATGTTCAATTCCTGAAAAAACTCCGGAACAGCATAAAGATCTTTTAGCTGAGGAAAAGATATAGGTTGACATCCGCGGCCAAAGTAAAGAAGTAGGTGTTTGACATTTATGTTCAGTATTTCTTAAACTATTAAATCACCTTTCCGTTTCCAGATAAAATTTTAATAAAAAAAAGTACAGTTTGGCATGGTTTGCATGGCGAAGGCTTTTATTATTATTTCTTTTACACAAAATATTGGAAAAAATTGTGCACAATTGATACGACAGAATGCCATAACATTTACTAAATAATAAACCCAAAACATTGATCATGGTTGATTGGTTAAAAAAGTATACAGAAGCGTCTAAACGAAAGAAGCAGCTCATAAATCATTACATTTAAAAAATATATTAACCATACATACAATAAATAATCATTAATGATGAACTTCAGGAAGGGGATAACCGTCTACTAAATCTTTTAAAGAGGACTCTATCGAGCACTTTCTGTAAACAATTATAGCTCATCGACAACGAACTAATAGAGCCCGACACCCACCAAATAATCAGAGACGATTAGAAAGTATTGCTTCCAACCGAGTGATTTTAATTGTGGTGTAAGAATATAAGTGACATCATGATGCTGTTTCTTCATGTAATGTTGGAAAAATATGATAAAGAAGTAGTTCAAATGCTTGATAGTAAACAAAGACAATGCGAAATACCTGACCTCATCAAATTAATAGTCATAATTCCAATATATTCATGTTGCAAATTATATATAAATTTTTTAAACTACTTCTCATGCTTATGCTGCTAATATAAAATATTCTTAAAATTTGATAACGAAGTTGTCTTAACAAATAAACAGTCAGAATTATCATATAAACAATTTCGTTCATACGTTTGAACTCTTGAAGTCCACCTGGGACTAAATCGACACGTCTAAATCAAAATAAACTAACCAAATTGTCTGTTTAAAGTGAAGCTTGAGAGAAAGGTTTTGTGAAATATATATGGTTTGAAATCAAATGAGCTGAATTAACAGTAAAACAATATGAACAAAGCTACTCAGGATCCTGTACAAAAATACAAGTTCATACATATGCTGGCAAACCGTTGAAGAGGAATCTCTCTTTTGTATCAAAAACACAATAAAGCAGGAATCGAACTTACTTAGATGTAGAATCGACTCTAATAAACCGACTTAAATGTGTGGTTCCGGATTTGGATATATTAACTAAGAGCACATTAATTATGTAAACTTAATCAGATAATAAAAAATATTCTACGACAAGCGTTGAAATCCAAAAATATAAATGGTGTTGTTGGCAAAATTTTCTATTGACAGAAAGGACTAAGAAAATTTTGAAAAAATAAAAAGAAAATTGTACAAGAAGGACAATCAAGACTCGGTGGAAATCTCAAAACTAATAAGTACTTTTCCTATGACGATGTAGGAAAAAATGTGATGAGTTAAGGTGTTACATGGGTTGCGTGGGTTCAAAACATCGATGTCTTATTAATTTCTACAACATCTCTAGAATATTATCGTACACTTTCAAGTCGATCCGTTTAATAGTTTCGGAGATACAGCCTTTGGAAGGTGTGCGCTCCAAGTCAGGTATTATTGTTACTCAAAACTTTAAACGCGTTTTTCTCGGAAGCGTGTTTTCTCAACTCAACCGATCTGGATGAAATTCTGCCCAAGTCTTCGGGATACTATTTGCTCGAGTTTGGACGAAGATTTTTTCAATTACAACTATTAAAAAAAAAAAACAAAATGTCAAGCAAATTTGACCGAAATTCTTATTTTTTTGGAAAATGTCTGCCAAATTTCCAACTTTTACTTTTTTATACTCTCGCAACAAATGTTGCTAAAGAGAGTATTATAGTTTTGTTCACATAACGGTTGTTTGTAACACCCAAAACTAAACGAGTTAGATATAGGGTTATATATACCAAAGTGATCAGGGTGAAGAGTGGAGTTCAAATCCGAATGTCTGTCTGTCCGTCCGTCCGTCCGTCCGTCCGTCCGTCCGTCTGTGCAAGCTGTAACTTGAGTAAAAATTAAGATATCTTGATGAAACTTGGCACACTTATTTCTTGGCACCATAGGAAGGTTGCTTTCGAAAATGAGCAAAATCGGACCACTGCCACGCCCACAAAATGGCGAAAACCGAAAACACATAAAGTGCCATAACTAAGCCATAAATAAAGCTATGGAAATAAAATTTGGTATGAAGGATCGCACTATGAAGGGGCATATTTGGATGTAATTTTTTTGGGGAAGTGGGCGTGGCCCCGCCCCTACTAAGTCTTTTGTACATATCTCTCAAACCAATAGAGCTATATAAACTAAACTTTCTGCAGTCGCTTTTTTAGCCACTTCCTAATACAGTCCAAAAATGAAAGAAATCGGATCATAACCACGCCCACCTCCCATACAAAAGTTAGGTTGAAAATTACTAAAAGTGGGTTAACTCACTAACGAAATGCGTCAGAAACACTAAATTTCACATAAGAAATGGCAGATGAAAGCTGCACTCAGATTTTTTTACAAAATGGAAAATGGGCGTGGCGTCGCCCACTTATGGGTCAAAAACCATATCTCAGGAACTACTAGACCGATTTCAATGAAACTTGGTTTGTAATAGTTTCCTTACCTCCCAATAATATGTTGTGAAAATTGGCCAAATCGCTTCACAACCACGCCTACTTCCTATATACCAGAACTTAGAAGATGATCTGAATCGTTTACTTTACAACATATAAAGTAAGCACTAGTGAAGATATCGGTGCAAAAGTTTGCACAAATACTGTATTTATAGTGTGGCAGCCCATTTCTAAAAATCGCCGAAATCGGACCATAGGTTTTCAAGGCCCCATATATCACACATCAGGACCTCGGTGCTTCTAACCTAATATTATGGTTTCCTACTTCCAATGGACTTTATACAATATATATGACGAATATGTGGGTCAAATTGTGTATTATATAATATTAATTAAGTTAATAAATAAATTGCGAGAGTATAAAATGTTCGGTTACACCCGAACTTAGCCCTTCCTTACTTGTTTGTCTTTCCTTCGTACAAGCACGAGCTTATGGTCTTACCTAAACACTTATTTTTGTTTTTTCATTTAAGATGATCCTGTCAGGAGTTATGCTAACAACGCGGACGCACCTTTTTTCCGAGGGATCACCGGAAATGATGTCGCAATGGAGGAGTTTCATTTTTTTTTTGAAAATTTCAGAAATTATTCATTAAGTATGTATATATAAGAGAAAAAAGTTTGAATAATATAAATAATTTTTTACATAGAAAAAATAGGCATTTTTTTACACGACGAACCCATTTTAAGGGGTTAAAAAAAGAGGGGTGGTTGTAAAAATCGACCAAAAATAAAATCTGACTGATTTTAGTCTTATTATAATTTTTTCAGTTATTATAAAAATATTATATTTAGTAAATTTATTGAATATTACACCCGACAATGCATTTTAATAAATATTTTAAGCAATAAAAATTAATAAATTTGAGCGAAACAATTTTCTTCCTTTTATTTTATTATATTTTTTTTTCTTGAATTTAATGCAATTTATCTAGTGACTCATAGAATCCTTTTCTCCTCGAAAAGCATCAACTCATACGTTAAGCTAATTTTATATATACATACATATACGAGTATACATGCAAACATACGAATTTTATGTGTGTGAGTATGCAGAGGTTGCCACAGCATAGTTTCAAATATTTATGTTACTATAAAATAGCCAAAATTCATTGCATGCTTTTCGGCGGGATGAAATTTCACATGCCTTGAACAACCATCGCTGCAGCGGAAACAGGCGCACACATACATTGACACAGGCATACACATAAACATCACACATCAGCCTAACAAACCCAGCATTTGCTTTGTCTTCTTCTTCCTCCTACATACTCATACAAATGCTTATCAAAAATGCACTGTTAACAGATACTAAGTACTTAACAGAGTTATGATAACCGCATATATGTGACTTTTATATAGAAATACAATTGTAGATATGTAAAAATGTTTACAGTTAACTAAGCACACACCGGTGTGCTGACTCACATCAGCAAGTGCATATATTTATTTGGGGGGGGGCGGATAAAAATCAATACCAACAAAAGCATCTATCAGCAGTAAAACAGCTGTCAGAACAGCGCTCAAAGAGGCATGACCAGCCGTAATACACATAATATTGATAAGACTCTGGCTGCAATGTTTGTTAACAGCGTAAGAAATACAAAAACAAAAGCAAAAAATAAAAACAAATATTATTTTCAACAAGTTCACTCACTCACTCTCTCACTGTCTTTCTCTCTCTCTTTCTGTCTGCCTGTCTCTTGTTGATTTTCGCATTACGCACTCTCTTCAAATGTTTGTTTATTTAGTACTGGTTTCTTACGTTCGGAAACTGGTTTCGCCACCAGCTGTGAGCTGCCAGACGCCATGTGCTGTTAGGTGAGCGCTGACTAAGCCACTTCATGTTTGCATGTGTATTAAGATATTAAATACATATGTATGTATGTATGTATTTGTGTGTGGAAGGAGTCAATTTGTTGCTTTTGCAGAAAGAAAGTACAAGTGAATATTTTACGCTACCTGCAAAGTGTATTTGCATTAACTCTTCAACGCCACCGCCTTCGCTACTTTGGAGTGTGTTATCGTCTCGAACGTCTATTTGCTATTTTCAATGTCATAAATCAAATTTTGATTTGTTTATATGCATTCGGTGCAGCGACATATGGTACTCGTATACAATGCGCGACGCCTCTCTCAATCGCACTTGTGTGTTGCTCTCTTTGCTGTCTGGCCGCAAATGCTTGCGGTCTTGTTTAGGTGATGACACCGGCTAATAATCGACTTTTAAACAGAAAAATAATACAATTGAGTGCTAAAGGCATATGTCCTTTATGTAGTTGGGCACATAAGAATATTATATTTTCATTGAAAATAAAGGGTGTTATTTTAGAGGTATGCGACTTTTATTTCAAATAAGAAGAAAAAGATAATTAAAAAAATTACTTTGTTGTCCTAATTAATCCGTAAATTTATGCAGGAATGTAAATACAAATTCAACTAACTCCTACAAAGACCAGCCTAACCAGATTTCTTAACTCACTAAAACAGAAAATTCGATTTTTAAGACCATTTATTTAACATAACCTCACAAAAATTAATCTAATGGAGTCAAATCATATGATCTTAGTAACCATACAAAAGCGAATTTCTTCATATGATTTGGTCTCAAAATTCCCTCCCTATGATGGCTTCACGCAAACTTTGGGTTCATTTAACTCTTAGATGATTGATATAGATTTGGGAACACGAAAGACCCCGAAAAACTTTTTTGTGGAGCTCAGCAACTTCAATTTACAACAAAATATGGACCAATAATTTTTTTTTGGTACGACAAACCACACAAGGCAGTAACTTTTGCTAGAGACATCCTGGATTCATTCTGAATAAGATAATATTGATCATTTAACTATCAGTTGAGACGGAAAAAGTGACGTTTATCGTAAAAATCAATGCGTAAAGCTTTACAACAGTTTTCTAAAGTAAGATTTTGGTGTAAGTTTACTTATAAAAAATATAATTTTAAAATTTTTTCTCTAGAAAAACTTTTGGTCTGAAATTTATCCTTAAAGGAAATTGAATACCTCTAAAAAGCCACCCTATACTAATAAAATAAGGAAAAATCCTAAAAATTAAACAAAGAAACAGAGAAGAACAGCCTGAAGAAGTGATAAAAGAACGATATAAACTATTTTTAATTTATTTAAACGGAAATGTTGGGGAAGAATTTTGAAGAAAATATCGATGATAATAATTTGATAATTTTTCTAAGAATTCTGTCACGGAACAAACCTGGAAGATAACTCTAAAAAGTAAGTACTGAGTAATATATTGTGTGAAATCACAGTAACAAAAAATTATCAAAAATACTACAAATAAATACTTGATTAATATAATAAATATAATTTATAGATATAAATAAACAAAATTATACAAACAATTTTCAATTAGTTCAAGAAAAGATCAAAAGGAATCTTTATCCACTTCGATTTTAATAAAAGTAAAATCTCCACCATTAGTCCACTCTCTTCCAACAAATTCGTGTTCAAATTTCAAAATTCGTCAATTTAGGGTTAAAAAGTCAATTCTGTTACATATTTAGTAGAGCAGTAATAACACAAGCGAACAAACACTCTCGCAAATATACGCAAACACACACACACACAACCCGCCGACAGCTGAGCATGACGCCAACGACAATGAAAATGTCAGCGGAGCTCAATATTGCTCGGCGCAGCGCAGTTAACAATCGGAGGTAACAGCGAGTGAATTTCGTGAGTTTCAATGTTAATTTCCATTTTAGTTCGCTTGAGTTCAGTTCAGTTCGACTTTAAACGTTGCCGTAACTTCGCGTCGTTCTCGCAGCTCCAAAGCTGAAACGCGACCAAAAAATAATTTTTTTAAATTCTATGAAAAGAGAAAAGTAAAAAAACTTTGGGAAAAATAATCACTTTTTAATAGGTAAAGAATCAAATGAAAATTAATTTTGATAAAATTAAAATGTGCAATAAAGTGTTTAAAGATTTGAGGAAATGCTTATTTAAAGCAGCTATAATTTAATTAATATGAGAGTATTATGAAAAGTCGCAGACAAAGAAAAAGTGGTGAGAAATTTGTAGAAGGAAGAAGATTTTTTGAAGGAGCACTGTTAAGGATCATTCAAAATTAAAAAAAAAAATATAAAAGTAACAGTTGGCTTGTTAAAGTCCTTGTTAACATTTTTTGATAAAATATTATTAATGAAATAATTTTATAAAAAATTAAATAAATTAGTGGCATAAATTTGATCAAAAAATTAAATTTATAAATGGCACAAATTTTATAAAAAAAAATAATAATTAATGCAGTAATATAATAACAGAAATTGTATAAAAAATAAAAAAAAACAATAAAACAGATAATTTATTAAAATATATAAAAAGACAAAAAACAATAAATTGCAGCGAAAAAAATATAAAAAACCTGAAAAAATTATTTCAAATTAATACTATTGTTAAATTTAATTTTATTACAGAAAATTAAAATAAATTTATTAATTTTAAAAATTTTAAATCTATAAAAATATTATTTCACCATCATATATGAAATTGCTTAATAATAATTAAATAAATTAAATTAGGCAAAAATTAATTAAATTTACTTAAAAATACTTCGCGAATAAAGAAGACTCATAATCCAACAAATAACAAAATTTAATGTATAATAAATGATTTTTTAATAAAAAATAATATTTTTTGCTATTAAACTGTTTAAAATTTTTTACAAAAATAAATTCAAAAATTACAAAATATTTCAATTAACATTTAAAATTTGTTAAAAAAAACAAAAAATAATTTATAATTTAAATTAATAAAAAAAATTCTTTTGGTGGTAAAAATTAGCCGCATTGCATTTAAATTATATATGTACATGAGTAAAGTTTTAAAAATTAATATATTTTTTTTCTAATTTGAAATCAAAATAAGCCATTTTTCAATTTTTTCAAATTTTTCATAGCCTTCATAAAGAAAAATTATTATTATTTTTTATTTTTATTACTACTTTTAAGTAAAGAAAAGTGTTTACGATCGAAGTCATGAAAATCAAATATTACAAGTTTAAAATATCTAAAATTCTTAAACAAAAAAAAAATAATTAAATGTAATAATAAAATAATAAAAATAAAAATAATATAAAAACAATTCATAAAATATTTAATATATATAAATAACCATAATTAAATTATAATTTATTACATAATTCGGGGTTTAATATATATTTTTTATACAATTTATAAATATAAATGCGTAATTTTGCAGAGCACAAGAACCTTTTGAATGATTTTAGTGCGACCACATGTCGCTGCAATTTTTGTTCTCAACAAATTTACTATTAATTTTAATTTAATTTTCTAAAATATAAAAAAAACAAAAATTTTTAATAAAAAAATATTTTAATAAAAAATATTAAAAAAATATAAAATATATTTTTCTCCAAAAGTGTGTAAAATTAACAAAAAAATATTTCAAATCAATTTGTAACCAAATTATATAAACCATAAAAAAAATCATTAAAAACACAAAAAAAAATTCTCAAAAAAAATCACTTCAAATACGCAAATGACACAAAGTAATTTCAAAAATAAAATGCAACATTTCACAATGCCAACGACGAAAATTCGTGCGAAAATTAGCAAAAATAAAATCTAACGATGAGCGTATTTAAATGGGTACTACAAAATCAGCGCAATGTGAAAGGAAAATTGCGAAACAGTCAAGCGGGCTAGCCTCGTTGTTACGCGGTGCTTCCAAGTTTTTTTTTCAGTTTTTGCACTGTTTACTTTTCCAACATGCAACAGTACATAGGCAATATATAACTACATACATACATACATATATAAGGATGTATGTTTGTATGTATGTGTGTGTATTTGCATGTATATGTGTGTGTATGTGCAGACTGAAATTGTCGTAATTTTCACTTGTTTACTTTTATTTAATAGACATTTCCTTATTTTCATGCAGCAAACAATGAAAGAAAAAATTATAAAATTATTTTGGTTTTCGGCGCTTGGCAAGCACGTGACTTTGTCTAGCACCAATTAGTAGTATCGTAGTTGCAGTAGCATTTTTCTCCTCAATTTCTTATATTTTTTTCTGCTCAAGAAATTCATTATGCCAAGCGCCACGCCACAGTAATACCGGAAAACAGCATAAATAACAACCAAACATGCAACCATGACGGCGGCGGCACACTTTGAACGCCGCATGCAGTAATAGTAATAGATAACAACAACAACAACAACAAAGCAAGAAAAAAACGTGCATTAAACGTGAACTAGCCAGTGTGATGACGGCGCATCAGCTGTGCGCTATTGAGCTGTGCAACAATATATAAGCGCTCTCCGCAACAAGCTGCTGACAAGCTTACTTATAGACCAGTCACCCCCACCCCTCCTCTCAGCCACCTTGAGGCGTTGCAATAGAGGCCACATGCATTGTATATATACAACTATATATGTATGTATGTTTGTGTATATAAGCATTATTCGCTCTTCGTAGAGCAACGCATGTGGAGCAGTGTCTCTCAACTGCACCTGCTTTACACTCACTCTCTGCTGTTTGCTTGCTCTCTATCATTTTTTTGTTTATCTTACAATACTTGTTTTTCGTCGTGCCTTGTTGCCGGCTACAAAGTCAAGCGTGCATTCCCGTTAACCCATCTTCTTTTAGCGCTTTCCGCGCATAGCCAAAGATCCAAAGATCACCAGCAATGCCACAACTATCCATATCGACAACAAAGAAGAACAACAACAACAATATTAGCACCAATACAATAGACTGCATGCATATATATATGTGAATAGATTATATACATATACATATATGTATATATAATTGTATATA